>PVIU01002793.1:0-70836 GCA_004026605.1 Ondatra zibethicus | reverse complement strand
GTATGGGATTGTAAAGGCTAAGGCTTAGTTAATACCTGCCGCTGCAACCCCTAGATACAGGGGTATGTGATTGTAAAGGCTAAGGTTTAGTTAATACCTGCCGCTACAACCCCTAGATACAGGGGATATGTGATTGTAAAGGCTAAGGTTTAGTTAATACCTGCCGCTGCAACCCCTAGATACAGGGGTTGTGGGATTGTAAAGTTGCACTCATGCTCTTAGGTGAAGCTGAGTGAAATGTGAGGACCTTTCTGTCCTTTATCTGACTCTAATTTTACAGTTTAAAAAAAATGGAAATAACACGTTTAGTAAGTGTGTGTAGTGGTTTAATTTGTAAGAATATATTAAAATTCCACTCAGCCTGTACCCCTTCCTCAAACATACTTTTATGTTCTAGCAAATTACACCTTTTATTGTTAATTAGCCCCTTTGCGGGCAGAAGAAAGCAGTGCAGGTTTTGTATATGTGTGAAATATAAGCAAGTCTAGCAGCACGTTCACATCTCATTTTAAAGAACAGAACAGGGCCGTGGGCCTCACACCTCAATGCTTCCTTTCTTTGTGGCATCCTACTCTTCTGTTCCCTTCTTGCCACCAGTGCAGAACTACTAATTGAAGATAATTTTGCATTTTTCCAAACCACATGAATTACATTCTACCATGTATGTGTGCATGCTTAGTTCTTTTTCTCTGCTATATAGATTTCCACCAGAACACCCAGCACTCATTCTTTCTCCCATTGCAAACATACTGCGAATTTGGGGCTTTGAATGAACGCTGTGTATGTTTAGATGTCTTTCTGAGGTCAAAGTTAGATCTTCTAAACTCCAGGAATAGCATCCACACACTTGGACTGTTGCCTTCCATTCGGACTGTTTCTCTTTGATGTTAGATTGAAATTTTCTTGAGGGTCTAATTTCCCTGGGTGAACATTTTATTGGGATAATAGGGATCTAGTATTAATTGAATAAGTATTTCTATTAATTAAATACTGTCTACATATCTCAGATATGCTTAAGTATTTATGTAGTGTTGCCATCTTGGGACTTTTTGTCATTAGAAAGATTTACGCAGTATGGGACCTGGTCGCTGAGGTGGAAGTATAGAGCCAAACTAAAACCTTCAGCTTTCGCTTGAGAATTTTCTAGTGAGCTTGGAGGCGCCATAGGCACAGCTGCTCCGCATTTACCACTGTAGCCATGGTAACTGGAGTCGCTTTCCCTGCCTTTGGCATCACAGAAGGGAGGGCAGTTCACTGATTTGTAGAGTAGCAAAATTCTCACTTTTGTACATGGCAGTCAACATTTAAGATTTGTGCCCAGAGTGGAATTACACATTTGGCTCCCACCATTGTTTTATTCAGATTTTTTTACTATACAGAAACTCTTTCACAGCTCGTCTGTCTTTCTGACTGCTTCGGCAACTTGGTTAGATAATTGTGCTAATTACCACATTTTACAGGTTACAAATACTAGAGAGGAATCTGGAGAAGGTTGAAAGACTGGCTCAAGGTCACAGGCTAGACCCCCAAACCAGAACTTTCAGCCTAGTCGTATCCAGCTGTTAAAGTTTTAGCTTTTACTATAAAGGAACATATTAGCCAACATGTTACTGTGTTGCCAGTATCGTAACAGAATGCCCACTTGACATTGAACAGTCTTCTGGAAGCTTCTGGCGTCAGTCACTGGGAGCTGCTTTTGTTGTTCCTTCTTTGTTAAAAATCTTCCAGGAAAAGCTTAAGCTAAGTAGTGCAGAGAAACACAGAAATCTTGTAAGTGAAGCATATAGTGAGGTAAAGGCAACCTAAAGCTACAGTGTCCGAGAAGACAAATGGCTTTTTGATAGCTTTAGACCTACTGATGAATTAACAGCTCTCCACATATAGAGTGTGGCTGACCACTCAGACTGCACTTTTTAAGCTGCAGAGCAGTGCGCTTAGGATGCCGTCTTCATGTCAGAAATGCACTTTTGTGCTTGAAAATGATAAAAAATTACAATCGATCCTTACAACTGTTCTGTTCATCTTTATTGATCAGGTGCAAGAAAGATAAATCGTAGCCCAAATAAGATTATAGTAAATGTTAGCATCATAGGGGACTGGAGGTTGATAGAGAGCCATTCATCATCTCAAATGGTGACCTGTCCATGGCTCCAGTCACCCCAGTCTGTTGTCTAATCACATACCTATTGATTTTATCTGCATCTTAGAAACCTGGATGTGACTGTCATTGGGCAACTCAGATTGTTAAATGCAAAGGGGTCACCGGTGTGAGGAGGCTTTCATTTTCATTTTCTTACCAACCAACAATGATTTATTAAAAAATAAACTACCCCAAGCTGTGGATGTGAAACCTAAGTGATTAGGGAGTGAAGGTGCACAATAGAGCCCTGTATTGTGTTGCATCCTTCTGCACTGCCCAGTGTTTTTCATGCTATTTCATTGAGTCTGAAAGCTCATGGGTCATTTAGGCTGACCCTTCTAGTGAGACTGCTTTCAGATCAGCTAGCAGCTAGTCACAATGGATAATTTTCTGTCCTGGTGTCCATGGAAAGGCATTGGTTTGCCACTGTAGCTTGGCTTATGTTGTTCATGAGTTCATGTCACAGTGCAGCCTTTTTTATGCTGAAATTACTGTCTACTTTTTTGTTCAGACTGATGATTACAAGTGTTGAGGTTCTGATAGTCATGTGAAAGAGAACAGACTATCTCTTTGTTCTATCAAAGATTGTTTTCCCCCATCCAAATAGGGTCTGGAACTTGCTATGTAGACCAGGCTTGCCCAGAACTAACCTGCCTCTCTTCCTCCTGAGTACTGAGATTAAAGGCATATACCACCATGCTCCATAGCGAAAACAAAATATTATGCAAGGTAAATACTGCTTTTGCATCACTGAGTATGCATGATTTTTGTTTTTTGAGCTTAAGAATCTTTTGATTTTGCAGCACTATAAAACCAAGTAAGGTAGAGCTAAGACATCCTTCAAAAATATGTTGGCAATGTTCTCAGGAGGATCAAATAATGATGAATTAGTAGTATGACCATCTGTCATGTAATTTATATAGCATTGTCAGTACTGCTATCTGAATTAGTGGCCTCCCAACTATTTAAGTACTATGCCATTTAAATCAGAAACCCCTTTGCTTCCAGAGTGGCCGCAACGAAGTTCCCTTTATGTTTTGACATTTAAGTCTTCAGAGCAGTTTGTCTTCTTACATAGTGAAAATGTTGTCGGCTTTGTCCACAGAGCTCAGAGTTCTACAAAGTCACCACCGAGGAGTATCAGAAAGCTGCTGAAGAGGTGGAAGCCAAGTTCAAGTAAGTTCTTCACCCCGTCCTAATCTGCCCTCCGAGATGAAAGTTCAGTTGTGTCACTTTCTGCACAGACCACTGGTACTCGGGCTGGGGGACACTTGGAAGTGGTTTTGGGTGGTTGAGATGTAACCATGTTATCTGCTTTTCTGGAGCATTTGATAAAAGCTTGTTGATGTGCAATCCAGTTTATGAACTAAATGGAAAATGAAAGAAATGGTAAGAGAATTTGAATTTGAAATGATAGATGACATAGAATGCCCTTAATTATGAAGGTTCTAGTAAATTGTTACTATATTTAATGAAAACATGGAAAACATTCACTTTTATGTAGTAAAATGATGGGCAGGTCCAAATTTGGATATCCTCTTTTCTTGCATTTAAACTATTTTTATTTTCTCGCAAGTGCCTTGAACACATTTAAATCATAGACTTTACCTTGCCCTTGATTATGAAGGCGTTGTTAAATTGCTACATCTATTAATCATGTGATATCTAAATGAATATTCTATAATTGATGGATCAAAGTGCCCATGACCCACAGCCTTATCCGTTCTCTTTGCTGCCAGTTCTCACATTAGGTAAGAAGATATTTTACTGAGTATATAAAGGATTCTATTATATATCCCTATTAGTAGCACGTGTACAAATTAGTGAAGAAAAAAGGGTGTTGTGACAGATTTAGTATAAGATTACATTGAGCTCTGACCTCTTTCCTTGTCCATGTTTATAAGCATTTAATAAAATGATTAAACCTTAAGGTAAAATTATTAGTTTCTGCTTCGGTGCAGTTTATATGGTAATGGATATTTGTGTTACTTAAATGTTTATTAAAATAAGATTTTTTTTAAAGGTGGTTTAACATGTGTTTAAATAGATGGAAACTTTCTATCTTTCTTAGCAAGAAAAAAAGGGGGGGATAAAAGTCCAGCAGTGAATCACAGTTCAACCAGTCATTCAATATCTAATTTATTTTTTGAAGACAGAGTTTTGTATGTCCAGACTGGTCTCAAACTTGGTAAAATAGCCAGACTTACATTCTTCATTCCTTTGTCTCCACCACATAAGTGCTGGAGTCGTCGGTGTGTACCACTGTGTCTAACTGCAAATGTTACTCTTGAAGATCAAAAGACTTTAGATAAAGGGGTAGGGACACACTTTTGCTAGAGCCCTGGATTTTATCCCTTGTAACACATTAAGCCTGGTCAAACCTAGAATACTTAAGATGCTGTGTCCAAAACAAAGAATTTACATAAGAAGCTGGGTGTTGAACTATTAAAAAGTAGTGCTGTGTGTGACTGGAGATATGACTCAGTGATTAAGAGCACTGACTGCTCTTCCAGAGGACCCGGATTCAATTCTCAGCACCTACATGGTGACCCACAACTGTCTGTAACCCCAGTTCCAGGGCACCTGCCTCTCTTAGACAGACACACACACACAGGTAAAACACCAACGCACATAAAATAATTTTTTAACGTAGTACTGGACTTAGTACTTTTTATATTGTTGTTTATCTTCGGTCCTGATAGAGTAACATTCCAAAAACCTTTTGTCTTTATACATTGATACCTTTCTCTTGGGATCCCTGATGCTTTTTCAGCATAAGACAAACACTATAAAAATAACTAAATAAATTAGAAACTAATACAAGCTAGAATGATCTATGGAGTCTTCATAAAGAGCATTGTCTGTGACTTGAAAAAAGTATTGAGTAGGTGGACGAGGAAGATGTCCAGAAGGAAAATGTTCCTATTTTATTGGTGGGTGACAACTTTAGTGAAGATCAATGGCTTGACTCATGAGATTAGCACAAGATAGAGCTGCAGAGGTCACAGGTCACCAGCTGCCAGGCTGAAGTTGGGTCTTCATTTAGTAAGAAGTTAGTGGGAAAGGTTTGAGCCTACGAGCACCCTGACTTCAGTACTTTGTAGTAGATATCTAATACTGGGTGTGAGGCTTGGCTGGACATACGAGAAAAAAGAATGAAAAGTACCAGGTGGGAGTTCTCAGCAGCTACAAGGAGATTGGTGCAAAACGGTTGTTGAGATTGGGTGTGAGTAATTGGCTCATGGATTAAATTCCAGGTCTGCAATGTACTGGAGGATGAAATCCAAACTCAGGATTTAGGATTAGATTCTTCTGAGACCTTTTTTCATGGCCTGCAGATGGCCACTTTCTCCCAGTGTGCCATTGCTTCATGCCTATCTTCTAATCTTCTAAAAATATGTAAGGACACTAGACTAGAGCCCAACCTTATTTCTGCCTCTGTCTCTGCTTCCCAAATGCATGCTAGGATTAAAGATGTGCCACCACAACCACTCCTTAAGTACCCCTTTAAAAGCTCTAGATGCAATCATTTGATATAGTAAGCATTAGGGTTTTAGTATATAAGTTAGAATGTAAGGATGATACAGTTGAATCCATCATTCTTTGGATAGAAGAAACAAAAAAAACAAGACTGTGAGTTTAGTGGGTTAGGACACTGTATGTTGATTCTTCTAGAAGGAAATGTGTGGTTTGAGATGAGAAAGATCATTCCTGAAGTACCCGCACTGTGCCATCCTTCCATCTACACTACTGGAAAGTGAGAATGAGAGAGCCCATAGAACACGTGAGTGTTTTGATGACTTCCACAGGGAAATGTGGATATGGAAGCTAAACTCAGTTATGAACAGAACCCCAATAGCATCATTCTTTTGCCATTCTGACATAGTATTTTTTATAAAATCCAATTGGGTTCTGGCCTAACTGATGAGTAAGGCTTTGCCCTTGCCACAGATAGGTCAGGTTTGTTGAGAGCTAACCTCTAAATGCATGGAACCTCTCTCATGGTAGACTCCTCAGTTCATGTAGTGTCAGGGTGATAGGACACGAAAGACCGAGTCATGAGCCCTCAGTAAGCCTGTGCACGGAAGCATGGCTCTGCTCCCCTAGTTTACAGAATTGTGGGTCAGTGGTTGATGTTACTGGCCAGGTAACCGGCCCCTGGGAGCAGTATCAGCTCTGTGTTTGGATCTCTCCTGACTGCCTCTGTGTCCCACCATTGGCTAATTTTTTGTTACCATTTTCCAGCAGTGTTTTTTTTTTTTTTTTTGTTACCATTTTCTAGCAATGAGTCATAGCTGACCTTGGCTTAAATCAGTTCTCTGAGACGTTTTAGTGAATTCTCAATCCTTAGGGCTGTTTGGTGTTTTGTCAGCAGTCAGGGTCGTCAGTGCAGTGTCCTTCAGATACTACCATTTTCTCAGCTCTAATGCCAACAAGTGTGCAGGCTTCACACTTTGTGAGGAAGCTTCAGGATTAATATTTTAGAGAGACACTCTCACTGCGTCTGTGTTGTTTCCTGACTGCTGCCTGCTAGACCAAGCATTCCAGAGCATCCTATTTTGGTTTGCACTGTGACTGTAAGAAAGACTTCCCATCTTCAAAGGATAAAAATTACTTAGAAGATTGACCATCTTAAAACATCATGGACCCTCCATCTGTTCCAAAGCAATGTTTTATTACATAATAGCCATCTTGTCTGGTCCAGTTATTCTGGCTGCTTCCTGTCTGTACACCTATATAGCACCTGTGAGGTTCTCTTTGAAGCTGTCTGACCATCTTGAACCTGAACTCAGTATTCACTTAAGTAACAAACACAGAAAGGACCTTTAGTCCTTTAGTTAATTCTATTGGAGGGAAGAAGATTGATTTATATGCACCTTGGTTGGCTGCAGGAGAGAGATACTTTCTAAATTGCCATTTTAGGAGCAATTTTTGTTCCTAAAATGGGACTCCATGAAGTCCCCAAAACAGGAAAGAAAGCAAAAATCATTTGAGGTGGCACATGGCCACTAACCTTGATGAAAGCACCTCCTGCCAAGACATTCCAGGGCTAGTGAAAATACTAGCTCCAGCTTCAATGTGGCAGACTAGAGTTTGAGCATGGTAGAATTAGTGGGGTTTTGTTTTTCTACCTCATCTACATGGCACTCACTCCTAGAAACTGATGTGGCCCTCCCCTGTTATGTTCTGTGTGTTTGTGAGGAGGGCAGGAGGCCTAACTTGAGCGGGACCTGCACTGTATTGCAAAAGAAAAGGGAAGAACAGCTCTTCAAATGAAGCTCCTCTCTAAAGTCCAGAACTCTGCTGCAGTGAGAGCTACTTGCCCAATAAATTCTAAGCGTTATCAACACTATTCTGGTGAGAATTACAGAACTCAAAGACAGTTAAATTCATACTATTTAATTTTTACTTCAGGTAGTTTTTTCCATTAATAGCTTTAAGTTTTTAGCTGTGAAATAAATCACCAAGTAAAGGCACTTGCTGCCAACCCTCACAACCTGAATTCAATTCCTAGAACTCTCATGGTGGGAGAAGAGAACTTACTCCTTCACATTTATTGTAGTGGGCAGTTGCTTACTGCCTGCAGCATGGAGCAACTAGGATGCTAGCTTGTGACCATCTGGTGTTAGCATCCTGCTACTAAATATGGCTGAAAATTGTGTTCTGTATTTAGCCCTTTCTTCTTCATAGTTAATTAAAATACTACATTTACGAATGTTACGTCAGATTAAGAGTATAGCTCAAAGGGTAGAGTACCCACTTGCCTAGTGTCCCTAAAGCCATGGGTTCAGTTCTTAGTACTGCAAAGAACAAAAAAGATTGTTATGTGTAGGACTTAGGGTAAATCTAACACAAAATAAATGTTCAATAACCGTTAGATATTACTATTATATTTAAATTATAAAACAGTGTGCTAAAGAAGTACACTGTAATTGGTCATTTCTGTCCCACCCATCAGTTCCCAAATAACCACTCAGAGGCTTAATTTTAATTTACCTGGTGGCTCAGTCTTATTACTAGCTAACTTTTGCGTTTAAATTAACCCATTTCTATTAATCTGTGTATCGTCACCCTTGGCCCTTGGCTTACCAGTGGTGCTCAGGCATATTGCTTCTTGGGCAGCTGCTGGTGTCTCTCAGACTCCACTTTTTTTCTCCTGTGTCTCTATTTTGATTTCCCACCTGGCTCTATCCTGCCTTGCCATAGGCCAAAGTAGCTTTATTTATCAACCAATGAGAGCAACAGAAAGACATCCCACAAAATCTAGATCGTAATAGGGCACCCTAACAGAGCAACAGAAATAAATACCCCAAGGGAGTCCATAGTCTAACCAGGATTCCAAGCACACACATGACAGTATAGCTTTCAGAGATGTGTCTCGGCGAAGCAGTGAGTGCTGCAGGACCGTGTCAGACCCAGCCCTCTCTGGTCGATTGGTCAGAATGCCCCTGTGTTTGTGCACATAGACTGTTCTTCAAGCAAAGATCAAGCAAGTGTAAAGCACATACTAAAGAAAAAAGTATTCAACAATAAAGATAGTGCAAAGCCATGGTCAGCACTTTAGAATTGGCTAATGCTTCCTTCCCAGGCTGTCCTTTAAATAGGTAGTGACTGGTTTCTACCTTCCGTGGGGTCTTGGAGAATAATTTTGGAAGGGCTTCACTGGAGGTTGAGCTTCCTAACTTGGCTTCATTTTCTTTCATTGTAAAGGAATGTCTGAGATCGCACATGAATACAGGTAATAATAGCCTGTTGTGTGCCAGATTGCAGGAAGAGCTTCCCTTTTATCTTTGAGGGAAGCCATGGTCCTGACTTAGAAGTCTAGGCTCCTGGGAAGAACCTTGGGCTAGCCTCATAAAGGATTAAAAATTAGCTAGCCTGGAGGAATAAAGCTGAGGTGGTTTTAGAGTATCTGTGGAATCTGTGTAAAAGGTGTACAGATAAAATGGGTTGTGGGAGTTTCACTGCCTACTGAAAGAGTTTCTTCCAAGTCAAACTCTTTAACTTTAAAATGTCCTTGAGCTTTGGGGATCCACTTTGACAACACTGTTTAGTTTCTTCTGGGGTGTGGGCAAGGCCTTGTGAGGCTGGTATCATCAGCAAGTGTTTCTCCTTTTTGCTATCATTACAGTGTGGATCATAGGCGGTTGTAAGCAACAGTGCTTAAAAGATCCTGTTTAATTGGCTGTACAATAATTAAATAAGGTTTTGACTGGCAAATTTATAATTCTGTTAGATACCTCAGTCAGTGCACCCAAATGCCAATGTGGCTTCAATTTGGAAATATTAGATTAATAGGACTAAAATTGTACTGCAGGTACAGAGTTTGCTCTGATTAATAGTCTTAAATCTCTCTTAGAAATTTAGTCAGGTAAATTTATGTTACTTACTTTCCCACCTACACTTTTAATTAAAAGTGATTTCAGAACTTTGAGCTGCTCAGTAGTGTCTTGCTGCTTGTCCTAGATGCTCTGAGATTGAGCTCTGGGAGCTTTGCAGGGCTCCAGTGCTTTATTGAATCACTTGTCTCATCAAAAGGACTAACATTATATGCCATTGCTGTGTATTTGTGTCTGCTGCTGACAGGTTTCCTGCACACTGTCCGTCATACTTACTGATGGCTACTTAAAACCTACGTCAGTGCTGTGTGAATGGACCTAACCTGCCAAGTGTACATGAACAATCTTTTATCTATGATTCCCATTGATCATTTCAAAATGATCAAATGGTTTATCTCAGTCAGACACTAATTCACATTGATCAGATTCGAAATGAGCCAGTTGACTTAGTTTCTGCTGAACACAGATTGTATTAAAATACCATTATTTGGTCATGCTGCCTGCTCTAATGCAGGAGTGATGTTACAGCAGTTACATCATAGCTAGAGACTGTGTTCTAAAGATGTCTCCTTCATAATGCAAGTTTACACAAGAAGAAAGAGTGCATATTCCAGAAAAAAATGGGGCTTTGGGCAAGAATTTGGGCTTTAATTACTTACTAATTAAATTTTGCATTTGTATCATCCTCCATTTTTTATTTTAATTTGCAGGACTGTGATCAGGTAATAGAGCAGCTGCAGTGGTGACATTTAATTCCCTATGGCCCTTAGAGCCAGGTGACATCTTGATTATTCAGTGAGAGAAACTGAAGAGGCAAAATTCTAGATAAAGCAAATATACCTGTGCCCTCTGCACATCCCCTTTTGCTTATAATTGCTTGTTTAGAAATTCAGGGTTATCTGTTGATTTTTGTTTTTTAAACATTAGCTCACCTGTGTTGACCTGTGTAGTATTTCTTGTGCCCTATGGAATGTAAGGAGAATTTCAATTCTTTTAAAGATTGTGCTTAAGAATATACTTTAGAGCTGGAGAGATAGCTCAGCCATTAGTGTGTAATGCTCTCGCAGGGTACCTAAGTTTAGCTCCCAGCACCCATATCAGGTGACTCAAAAATGTAACTCCAGTTCCAAGAAATCCAATGACTTCTTATGGCCTCCAAGAGCACCTGAACCTGAATGCATGTAGTGCATATAAACTCAGGTAAGCAGGCACACACATACGCATAAAAAAAAATCTTTTCTGAAAAGAATATACTTTTATCTGCTGCTCAGAGCAAAGGCACATTTGGCTGAATGTGGACTTGGCTATTTAACACACTGAGTCCCAGCAAATAACTGTGTCTTTGACGTCTTAGTGCCCATCAGTGAAATTAAAGATGATTTTAATTTGTTTCTTTCACATCAATATGGCCCTGGCTGCTTTCAGGTTTGTTACTGATGATGTCATCAGGAATCTGAAGCACAGGCCTAGCTCTCAAGCTATACTTTAGTTTGCTTATTTTCCTGAGTCTCAAATGAGTTAGAAAGAAAGAAAGACAGCTTTAAAATACACCAGTGGTCTTGTAGACCAGGCTGGCCTCGAACTCACACAGAGATCCACCTGCCTCTGCCTCCCAAAGTGCTGGGATTAAAGGTAAATGCCACCACCGCCCAGCCTGTTTTCAGTTTCTTGAACTGTATCCCCATTGCTTAATCCACACACTGATGTGGGATTCCCCTCTGTATGTATGTTAATAAAGAAACTGCCTTGAGCCTATAGCGGAGTGGGGCAGAACAAAGCTGGGGGGGGAGCTAAACTGAATGCTGAGAGAAGAGAGGGCAGAGTCAGGACACAGATGCCAGAGATGGCGGAACCTTGCCAGTAGGCCACGAGCCTTGTGATAAAATATAAAATAATGGAAATGGGTTAAATTAAGTTGTAAAAGCTAGCCAATAAGAAGTTAGAGCTAATAGGCCAAACCGTGATTTAATTAATACAGTTTCTATGTGGTTATTTCAGGAGTCTGGGCGGCCGGGAAATGAACAAGCGGCCTCCTGCTATAACACACTATTTTTTAAGATAATTGAAGCAAATGCTTAGGTCGTCTCAACTCTTGGGATTCAAATTTCCAGTTTTGCTTCACACCACACACAAACAACACAACTTTCTTCCTGTCTCATGGTGTCTTGTAAAAAGAGGCAGGGACAGGGCTGTAAACTAGGGAAGCAGTGTTATCTACTCCCATAAAAGACAACACAAACTGCAGCCATCTTCTGGACACCATACATCTGTCAAGGCCACTGTGGAAATGCTCCTCTCCCCTCGGCTTAGGGGGGAAGAAGGCACAAGTGGTGCCAAAAATCCCTGACAGTGCAGTCAATCAGCTGTGGCCCAGAGCTCCTGCCATTTGGCAGTTTTGTGTGCTGGTCCTTGGGGGTCTCCTCTTTCCCATGCTCTTGTCCTGTGCTACGTAGAGTGACCACAGCAGCCAAGCTGCTGTGCTTAGGTCTGTGGCCCTAAGTTGGTGAACTCATGATACTTTCCCTTGTCAAAGTAACAGATTATTCTGTTTTCCCTTACAGGAACATTAGCATTGAACTCTCTTCCTTAATCAATACAATCCATTAAGAATCTAGCGTTCCTTACATGTTATATAAAATATTAATTGTAGCCTGTTAGTTAGATAAATGAAGATTCTGCCAAAGCGATAGTGTGTTTCTTCCCAAGAATCATAATATGTTAAGGGAGAACTTGGTGAATTTGAAGGAATTTGTTTATTGATCCTTGCTTATTTGTGTAATTAACAACAGTTTTCAAAAGTAATTTCTAAGTTTTTCCTCTTGATACTAGCTAGAGTTCGTTTACTTTGTAAAGGCACCAGGTAAAAATAATTTTTTAATTTTTCTTTTGATCTTTCAAAGATAAGGAAACATAATTTTGCTTTCTGAGTGCCATTCAGAGAGCACTGAAGCTTGCAGGAGGGCCAATTATAGTTAATTATTGTCTGACTGACCTGCCACATTATAAAATGTCCTGGAAAGCAGATTTTAAATTCTGCCACTATGTCAAATTTGCAAAGTTAACCATCTTAAAAAGTTTTCATGACTAAAAAATATATCAAAGAAGTTGTCTGCCCGTAAAATTGGGATGACTTGAGATATCTAGAATGCTGTGCAGATAGCTTTATTAGGAGGTTTGTCTGTGCCTTATCACTGCGGAGTTTCATAAATACTTAACATTTCTTCTCTGCTTTTAAGCAAGTTAGTTTTGGGTGTAAGAGCTGCCTGATTGCTATGCGTGAGCAAAAACAATGTACAAAAAGTGAAACCCAAACTTTCTGGATGATATTCTTACCCATTTGAATTTGTAAAAACCAGACCTGCCCTCCTGGATTCCAACTATCAAGCATTTCTGGCTCTTTTGATTTTTTATAGCAAGTAAGCAAAATATAAAAATTGGTAAACTAGATCCAAATTTCAGAGTTCTGCTTGTCTTAAGAGAATTCCTTTAAATGGACAAAAGATTTGATCAGAGACTTCAAAGAAAGATATGAGAAAGGGCTTGGTCATCATTAGTTGCTAGGGAAATGCAAATGAGAACTGTCTGAATGGTGGAAATCAAGGGCTGACAGTACTGCATTGTCCACTGGTGGTAGTGAAATGAGATTTTAGCTCTTTGCTGGTGGGGGTGTGAAATGGCACAACCCTTGAAAAAAATTGGAAGTTTCCTATCAGTTTAAACTTTTCACTTAGCTTATAATCCAGTTCCTGGAGGAGTAAACTCACTAGTCTACATAAAGTCCTTGCAGCCTGTAATCGAAAGCTGGAACATCCATGTCAGCAGAGGAAGGTGGTGTGCTAGACCCTGTAGAAGGTGGGGGGACAGGACTGTTGATTCGCGTGCTGACAACAGTGAATCTCCGAAACAGTTGTGTGCTGCTGCGTATGGTTCCATTTATACCAAGTTCAAAAATAGAATTAGACTGGTAGAAATCTGAAATGGTTAGTGAGAAGACTTAATTGGAAAGGGACACACACAAATAGACCTTCTGAGAGGTCCTAAATCGTCTCACTTAACTCCCAGAGTGTTGGTATATAGTAGTTAAACCTTGGCTCTTCTGCCAGTATTCATGTTTGTATTAGGATTCAAGTGTCTTACCTCAGATCAAGGCTGGGTTTTGTTTGTTTGTTTGTTTTGTTTTAGTGTATTTTTTTACTGTAGAAACATATGCATAGATTATCTTTACTTTCTTTATTTCTTTCTTCTTTCCTCCTTATAAATAACTTTGCCCTCTGTACTCTGGATCTTTCAAGCACAGAGAAGTTAGATATTTACTAATAATTCTATTTACACAAGAAAGACCAGGTGGGGTATGTGTGTGTGTGTGTGTGTTTATTGCCATTTAGCAGAGCGCTTGTCTGTGGGCCTGGTTATTTTGATAAAGGGATTTTCAAAATATATTTTATTAGTTCTTTGAGAATTCCATGCGGTATATTTTGGTCATACTCAGTCACAGCTTATTCTGGACCCACCCTTTTCCAATTTCATTCCCACTGCTCATTCATAAATAAATAAATGGCCATCTGAGTCCAATTTGTGCTGCCCTTGTACTCGGGTGTAGAGACATGCATTAGAGTTTGGTCATCTTCTAGGGTCACACCCTTAAACTATCTCTAGTGAGGTTTTCTGCAATTTAATCACTTGTAAGTTTCTGTATTGCCTGCCATCTAGTGTATGCAAGCATTTTATGATCATAGAAATAACAAATGTAGAGAGCAGTTTGATACTATGTCCATTTAGCAAAATAATAGTAGTAGATTCAACTCTGAGGCCTATGCTAAGAACCCCTGGGTTCTTAGCCAAATTTACAGCATGAGTTTCTTCCTGTGGCTCATGCCTTATATCCAGTCAGAAAGTGATTGGTTATCCCCCTAACATTCATGGTACTGTTAAGCCCATGGGCATATCTTGTCCCACTGGTCATTATTGTAGTCCACAGGGAACACAGGTGGATAAAGAAGACTGTTGATGACTTTGTTCCCCACAGCAACCTACATAGTTCCTACTGGAACTATGAAAACTAGCCAGCAAGGAGGAAGCTTCCTGGTTGGTACCAACTGATTTTTCCTTGTTCTGTGACCTCAGTGCATGGTGTCTTCAGCAATACAGTCTTATCATCAAGTCTGATGGGCAGCCAAGAACAATGGCAACCAGCTGTATTAGTTTAGGGAGTCTCTTAGACACTGACCAACTCAAGGGGAGATAACCCATACTAGACAGTAGACTTTTTATTTGGCAAGCTGTTTATGGGAAGAGCATTACCCCTTGTGTAGGATAACTCTAATTCAATTCTGTTTTGAGAATGTGTTTATGAAGCTTATTTTATACTGTTTTATAGTAGATTTCCATATGCTTTTTCAGACATTCTTCGTATTAGTCATCCTTCCTACTCCTTCTTCTGTACAATTCCACCCCTCCACACCTAACCCTCCCTCCACATTATTCCCTTTTCCCACTGCATAACATTTGTGCTCCATTATCCTCTCTTCTTTAAGATCTTCCTTACCTCCCCCCACCAACAGCCCTTTTTTAATTTTCTAGATTCTAGAGATGCTCCAAGTTAAAACACATAAATCTAAAAAATCAACGTGTGACTCTTATTTCCCTGGGTCTGAGTTACCTCACTCAAAATGATGTTTTCAGTTTTACTTGTTTATCTGCAAATTGCATTTTCTTTACAGCGGTATAAAATTCCATTGTGTAAATGCATCCCTTTCTCAATATCTATTCATCAGGAGCTAGACATCTAGGCTCTTTCCTTGTCCTTCCATTGAATAGAGAAGCTATACACATGGGGTGAGCTTGTGTCTCTGTAGGAAATAAAGCCCGTTGGGTATATACCCAGGAGTGGGATAGTTGGGTTGTATGGAAGATCTATTTCTGTGTTTTTGAGGAACCTGATTTCTACAGTGGTTGTACCAGTTTTCACTCCCATCAGCAGTACATGAGGGTTGCCTACTTTCCACATCCTCACCGCCATCTTAGCTGTTCTGATTGGGGTAAGATGAAATCTGAAAGTCGTTTTTGTTTGCATTTCCCTGGTGACTACGGATGGTGAGTGCCTTTTAAAATACTTCCTCAGTATTTAACTAGCTCGGTTTCATAGCCCACTTTTAAATTGGCTTGTTTACTTGATGCGTTGTTCTTCAGTCCTTTGTGTGTCGTAGACACTCTTCTCATATGAGATGTAAAACTGGTGGGGACTTTTCCCAGTTCTGTAGACTGCCTTGTCAGTCAGAGGTTTTCTTCACATGCAGAAGCTTTATAATTCATGAGTTGTTGATTGTTGCTTTGTTTCCTGAGAAACAGAGTTCTGTTCCTAAGGTCCTTATCAGAACCTATATCCTGAAGTGTATGTCCTACTTTTTCTTTTAGAAGTTTCAGAGTTTTTAGGTCTAACACTAGATGTTTGATCATTTGGAATTGATTTGTGTGCAGAGAGGGTGGTGAGTTTGGGGGAGGAGAGAGATCTTCTTTCATTCTTCTACATGTAGATATCCAATTTTCCTTTTGTTAAAGATTCTGTCTTTTCTCTGATATGTATTTTTAGCATTTGTCAAAAACGATGTAGTTGTGTATACAAATATCTGGGTCCTCAGTTCCACTTGATTGATGTGTGTGTTTTGTACCAGTACAACAATGTTCCTGTAATATAACTTAATATCAGGTGTGATGGTTCTCCCACCAGTTATGTTGTTCAGAATTGTTTGAGCTGTCTGGGGTCTTTTATACTTATATGGATTTTAAGGGTTTCCCCCCCCCCCAATTTCTGTGAAGAATTACATTGTAATTTTGGTGAGAATTACCTTGAATCTTTAGATTACTACTGGAAATAAGATGGACATTTTTGTGATATTAATCCTACCAATCCATGTGTATGGGAGGTCTTTCTCTTTTCTGCTGTCTTTGTTCTTTTCTTCAGTGTTTTGATTTTTGTTGTGTAGGTCTTTCACTTCCATGTTTTGGTGTGTTCAGAGGCATGCTTTTGTTTTTTGGGGTTTTTTTTGGTTTTTTCAGGGGGGCTAGTCTAAAGAGGACTGTTTCCCTAGTTTCTATCCCTGCCTTTGGTCTCTAGGAAGGCTACTGATGTAGGTATGTTGATCTTGTCATCTGCCACTTTGCTTTAAGTGTCATCAGCTCTAGGAGTTTCTTGGAGTCCTTGGGTACCTCAGGTTTGGAACCATGTCACCTGCAAATAGGGGCACCAGATTCTTCCTCTTAAATAAGGGGTTTTGAAAGTAACATTTATAAATAAAACATTCATATTGTGAGTAGCACTGATGGCATTTTAATATAATGATTTCAGGCAGCAGTTTGTTCATTTTCCTTATTGAGTCCTGGCAGAATGCTTGAAAACTTGTAAAAGCTTGCATCTTGGCCCTTCCCTACATGTTGACAGAAAAGCACACATGCTCCCGTGTTAAAGTACCGCCAAGCATCCCGTGCCATCCCCAACTTGCTCACATGGCTGCCTTAAGTTACTTTATGTGCGTTCTTTTCATTGGCCTGCAGTTAGACTCCTCATTCAGTGTGAGAGTGTCCTGATGCTGGTAATCAGCTGAATGCCCTGGAAACTGAAGGATGTGCTCATTAAAACGGGTTCTTGCTCTTGGCTCTGATTCACAAGTCACCTCAGCTAATGTTTCTGGATGAAGCTGGCAGAGAATTCCATGTGGTATTACATTTGGCTTTATTCTCTTTTCAAGCACTGAACCTTCTTTTTTACCATGTTCAGTATGCTTTACGGGGATCTTACAAGCACAAAGAAGTCAGCTATTTGCTAATTACAGTATTTACACAAGAAAGACTGGGGGCTGCTGTTGTGTGTTTGGAATTTTTTGCTCATTTTGTTCTCCTGTGTTTCTGTAACTATACAAATATGTTTGTGAGGCGGGTCTTTGCATGGAGACTCAGAAGACCACCAGCCTGCCACTAGCATGCATCTCAGCAAAGCTCCTGGGTGAGAGATGCATGCAGCAAGGCTTATGACTGGGATTTTGAAGTTAGCCTACACCTGTTCTCTGCTTTCAGGATGAAAAATGAATTGCCAATTACTGTCGACATGTTCAGACACAATGCTTCATATGGTAGAAGCCCGCTCAGCCTGCATTCTGCTGGGCCCCCAACTAGGAATCCATCAGGTCTGGAAAAAGGGTGTGTTGGCAAGGAGGAGAAGGGGGAAAGAAATCGCTCTCTGATCTCATCCCATTTTCCTTGCTTGTGAAAGCTGTGGGCAAGAGGTCAATGCCTCTCACCTTTGTTTCCCCAGCAGAGCTCTTGAGCGAGATGAAATGATCAAAGCCGGGTGCCAGCGCATAGTCACAGTCTCATTACTCTGCAAGCTGCACGCCCAGATGCTGCTGTTCTCTGCATTAGGCCTTGCTGATTCACATTCATAACAGCTCCATTACAGCTCACTTGGTGCTGCTCATCGCTCACAGTTCTCTTTGTAGGGAGGGTGTTTCTCCAATACAAAAGATGCTAAAGGGGAATTTGACATAGTGGGTGTGCAGTATATTCTTCAAGCATCCTGGTTAGTTGATAAAAAGCAGGAACCAAATGTTCTGTTGCTGCTTAAATAGTTGGAGGTTTGGATTTGATATTGGAGGTTTCTGGTTAGTAGTTTTGAAGCCGTAAGTTTGAGATACTGGATTTTTGCCAGAAGACCAATTTCATGGGTGCTGACTTGGGAGTTCTTTTCTATTAGTGAATTCTGACACCTGTCCCCATTTGTTCATTCTGTTCACCCAGTGAAGAGCTCCCTAACACATATGACAGCTTTGTTTTGGGGAGGGAATCCTCACCAAGAGTCCTTTGGAGGTGCTGATTCTGTTTGTACTGAAAGTCCATAAGTTAAGTTGGAGTCTCTAGCCTCCAGAGGTGTTGCACATTTGTTCAAGAACAGTTTTGATTACTGTACCTCATATGTCCAGATGATTTATATATTGGGAATATAAAAAGCGACCAAAAAGTTTTAATACTGGCATGAAGATGCATGCAAAATGCAACAGGAGAAGGGTTGTCTATGAAAGTGACTGGCATGGACTGGCTGTTTGTTTTCACCTTAAGATGTTCTGAAGCAAAGGAAGAGGAGGATAGCTTGCTTTCCACAAGGAAGTCAAATGCTAGAAACACTAGAGATAAGATGGCATGAAGGGCTGTACAGGAACACTGGATTTAGATTTAAAGTAGTTTAAATTTGTATTTTGAAAGGAAAAGTTAATAGAATCTGCAAATATAACCAAAATTTCTACATACAGGGGAGTACTTTTACCTGTCACCTGTTCTTAGTGCCCCATAATTCAATGCATAAGAATTATGTGTTTTGAATTGCTCGTTGTTGCTAGTCTTTTGTCATGTATGTTGGGCATGAGTATGTTGTATTTGTTATAATAATTCCAATCACCATCCCACTTAAGCCAATCTCCCACCCCCACTACAATGCCATCGCCAGTACATCCACTGCCATACCCACAACCAGAAAAATTCAAAGAATTAGCATTTCTCTATATTGTGCCTGGGGCCATATGAATAGATGCCTCTCAATTCTGGAACTTTGATCCAGTTAGTGTGTTTAAGGGGAATCTTTCCTCAACTAAAGATACAGATACAATTATATTAATATAAAATCACTTTAATTTATTACATCACTAATAACTATTGTATTCCTATATTAATATCCAGTCAAAAGTAAGCACATATTTTGTCATATTAGCTAAATTCAAGGCCTTGAGTGGGATAGGATATAGTTTTGACTGAACATCTGGGAAAAAAGAGTTCAAGAAAGATTTGTTTCATAGAATGCTGTCTGGGGAAATCGGGCCTTTGATAAAGAAGGGGCCTGGTTTCTTATCCTGTTGAAATGATGTATGTTAAACATTTATGTACCCAGCTACCATCTCTCTGAATGGTACTCTAAGAATTCATGAACCAAATTCTATATGCCATAAGAAAATGTGTTGGGGGCAAATTCATAGTGCATATTCAGATTTGATTTATATGGATAATGACTATTTATTTATGGGTATAACTTTGAACACAACCAGATATATCAAATGAGCTGATATTGTAAATACATTTCTATTGCTAGTCTACTTGAAAATACTAGATGTTTTTAATAGAAACTTTTTAACTGGAGTACACTGGAAGAGGGGAAACAGGTAGGGAAGGTAGAATATCACCTATGGGTTAAGTCTGTAGGTTATAGAGGGCCAGGGATGGGATGTCTTCCTGTGTTCCAGTTATGAAGTTTCTTCTTGTGTAGCTCTCTTATGTAATTTGTGCCAGGGTAAGGAGGACAGTCCAGATCAATTGGTGTACAAGCCTAGCATGTTAGCATGAGTCAGTCTTGGTCTGAGGCTCGGGTCATGGTTGTTGGGCTGTAGCTTTGGTACCTTTCCAGCCTGTCCTGCCTCCATCATGATCCCCAGGGCATTCTGGGGATCTGTTGGGAGGCAGACCAACCAAAAATTTGTGTCAGTAGCCCTAAAAATGGTGGATAAATGCAGTTGCCAGAACTTGAGTTTGATCCCCAGATTGCACACATAGTGGTGAAGAGCAAAGATTTATTGTATGCAAGTTGTTATCTGACCACCACACTAGCACTATGACACTGTGGGCGAGCACTCACACCATGAATTCAAAACAATAGACAATTGGGATTAGAGAGATTACTTGGATATCGATAGCATTTGTTGCTCTTGCAGAAGACTCATGCTCAGTTCCCAGTAACCACATTGGCTTATACTTGCTGTGGGATAATGCTCTTGTACCCTGTAAAGATTTGTCACTCATATTAGTTTAATAAAACACTGATTGGCCAGTAGCCAGGCAGGAAGTATTGGTGGGACTAGGAGAATTCTAGGAAGAGGAAAGTCTCAGTCTGCAGTCACCACCCAGACGCAGAGGAAGCAAGATGAAAATGCTACACTGAGAAAAGGTACCAAGCCATGTGGCTAAACATAGATAAGACTTATAGGTTATTTTAAGTTGTAAGAGCTAGTTAATAATAAGCCTGAGCTGATGGGCCAAACAGTTAGAAGCCTCAGTGTATTTCTTTGGCACTGAATGACTGTGGGACCAGGTGGGACAGAAACTTCCGTCTACCTATACTCATCCATAATTTTAGTACCAAGGGATCTAACACCCTCTTATGACTTTTGCAGGCACCAGACACACACTTGGTACACATACATGCAGGCAAACTGGAAAGCTAAACAGTTCAACCTCACTACTTGCAAAGAGTGAGCAGACACTAGGACCATTCTGGAAAACTGGTTGACCTTATTTGAGACAGGAGGGAGAGGAGAGGGGAGAGGAGAGGAGAGGAGAGGTTGGGGGTAGCACTGGTATTTATAAACTATTTTGTTTCCTCATTAATTTTGTGATTATCTCTTGCCTTCTGGTTTTCTTTCTGGAGACTTAGTTCAGGAAGTGAACAGGTTAAATTAGTTATTTAAGTTAGTGGGTTTTGTTTTATTTTGCTTCTTCTCAACAAAAGATATAACTTTACTCCTCTTTTTCTAAGTCACCCCTTAACAGTATGTAAACTTGTATTTTGATATTAATGCTTCCACATTTATCTCTATGAATGAAATTATTAATTGGCATAGGTACTATTTAAATTTTATTTTAAAATATAAGATTATTTCAGCTTACATTTATTACAGATAAAAACCCCACGGATCAATAATATAAATCCAACTAGTCCATTTAAGTATAGCCATATAGTATTCTATGGCATTAGTCTGCTATCATTATGAAGACCTTTTCCTACTAAGAGAAGCTTAGGTTGTTTGGTTCCCCACCCCTACCCCACCCCTTACTCCACTCCTTTAAAGGTCTACTTTGAAACAAATTCCTACACAAACCCTCAAAAACTGGTGTGTGCTTCTAATCTGTTTCGTGGGTGGATGCTTCCAACTGTGTGGCTTTAAGCTACTTTACCTCTTTTTCTCCTTTTTGCTGATATCAGGTGTCTGTGATAGCTCATGGGAATGTTGTAAAGTTTAATGGGATAATGTAGTAAAATCCCAGGCAATATAGTTGTTAGGGGCAAAGTTATCTAACCTTATAGATTTGATCACAGCATTACTCTACATCTGGCCTTTCAAGACAACAAAAACAAGCAAAAATTTATTTTTTAGGGGAAATATCCCTGGTTTGTCAAATTTTGAGGTCTTTTGACTTCTCTTTGGTAAAGCGCTGTGTGTTGGCACTTCCTTTGCAAGTTTTACTTTGGGTTTGTAATTCAGTAGAAGTGAATTGAAAAGATTAGTTGTAGAACTTTTTCCATTAACTCTGGGGAAAACTACAGAGCAAAAAATTGTCCTTTGGGCAGAAATGTCAATCCATGCCTCTTTTGGAGCAAATTTGGAAACTGAAGCACCCAGAAGCCGGTTTAATAGAATTGAAAAAGCAAAATGTATACACATCTTCACCTTTTCTAACTGACGAGAAGACAAATGAAAACTATATTCTCGGATCTTGATGATGCAGAGAAAATAAGATTGTTGCTCCAGAGAGTGCATTAGGCTGGGGTCTCTAAAAGATTTGAGTGCTAAGCTCTTGAGACATCCTGATCCATTTGCGTTAATGATATATCTTTTTGTACTTTGTGCCATGAAATTCCCCTTTTATATGACAGAGTTTGTGGGGAAAAAGACTTCAGAAATGGGAAATAGTTAATTGTCTACAATCTTTCCCCTACTAGCTCCATAAAAAGAAACTTGTTTGCTCTAACTCACAATTCTTGGTGGTCTTGATTTTTTTTTTCCTTACATTGTTTTAGTTAGGGTTTCTCTTGCTATGAAGAGACACCATGACCACAGCAACTCTTATAATGGAAAGTATTTAATTGAAGTGGCTTACAATTCAGAAGTTTAGTCCATTATCATCATGGCAGAACATGGTGGCATGCAGGCAGACATTATGCTGGAAAAGGAGCTAAGGGTTCTATATCTTGATCCCCAGGTAACAGGTAGTGAACTATGTTTACACTGATCATAGTTTGAGCACCCCCACAGTGAAATATTTCCTTTAAAAAGGCCATACCTACTCCAAAAACCCACACCTCTTAATATTGCCACTCACTATGAGCTTATGGGGGCCAATTACATTCAGAGTAGCACGTTTCATTCCCTGACCCCCATAAGCTTGTAACAATATCGTAATGCAAAATGCATTTAGTCCAACTTCAAAAATTCCCAAGTCTATCACAGTTTCAACAATGTCTTATAGTCCAAAGTTCAAGTTCTCTTCTGAAGTTCATGTAGTCTCTTAACTGTAATCTCCTATAAAATCAAAAACAGATCATATACTTCCTGTAACACCAGGGCCTGCTTGTTGGGGTTTCTGTCCTGCCCAGTTCCCACAGCTGGTAAGCCCCAAAGAAATTCACACAGAGAGTCTATATTAATGATAAACTGATTGGCCCATTAGCTCAGGCTTCTTATTAGCTCTTATAACTTATATTAACCCATTATTCTTATCTATGTTAACCACATGGCTCGGTACCTTTTTCAGTGGGGCAGGTCACATCCTGCTTCTTCAGTGTCTGGACAGGACTGCGAAGGAATGGGCTTCCTCCTTCCTAGTCACACTCGGCACTGCTGTCTTCCATGCTCCTACTAGTGTGGCCCATTAAGCAGCTCTTAAAGCATTCAACTACTTTTCTAATCCACAGTCCCACTGTGCATATTCCTTCAAACAAAAGCATAGTCAGGCCTATCACAGCAATACCCCAGTCCCTGGTACCAACTTCTCTCTTAGTCAGGGTTGTTAATGCTGTGAAGAGACAGCCATAGTCATGGCAACTCATATAAACAAAAACATTTAATTAGGATTGGCATACAGTTTCAGAGGTTCAGTCCATTATCGTCATGGTGGGGAGCATGGCAGTATGTAGACAGACATGTTGGGTAAGAGGTCAACATCTGGATCCGCAGGCAGCAGGAAGTGAATGTCACACTAGGCGTGGCTTAAACATTCTGAGACCTCAAAGTTACCCAGTGGCACCCCTCCCCTAACAGTGCTACACCTACTCCAACAACACCACACCTCCCAGTAGTGCCTGTCCCTATGAGCCCATAGGGCCTTTTTCATTCAGGCTAACAAAGTGGTCTTTGAAATTTATTCCAGAGTCATTTGCTTGACACTTGGTAATTTTGCCCAGAAATGAAAATGATCCTTGTGGTTGAGTATCTGGTTTAGCCATTAAAAACCTGCTTGACCCTTGTTTGTTCATAGGAAGAATTGAAAGATTGGAGATTCAAAAGAATCTCTATGTACGTGTAAATGTGTGTGCCTGTGTGCTTAAAGCACATTCTAAATTTAAATGGCTTTGCTAACCTAGTCACAGGTAGAAACCTTTTTTTTGTTTTGTTTTGTTTTTTGGGGTTTTTTTTTGTTTTTTGGGGTTTTTTTCCATATTTTATTTTTTTCCATTCAAAAAAATTTACATTTCCTCCCTTTCTCCCAGTCCCCTCCCGCTCCCCCCTCCTCCCTCCCGCTGCTTCCTTAAAAGAGGGCATGGTGCCCTGCCTTGTGGGAAGTCCAAGGCCCTCCCCCCCCTTCATCCTGGCCTAGGAAGGTGTGCATCCAAATAGACTAGGTTCCCAAAAAGATAATACATGCAGAAGAGATAGGTCCCAGTGTCATTGTAACCCCTTTTTTTTTTTTTAATGAAGAAAGTCTTGGGAAAAACAGCCTGTCTTCCATGTTTTCCAACAGCTTTTAAGCATTTTTATTTAACAGTTTGGGAAATTCTATTTTCAAATGAAATCTTTATAGATATTAGAGCTCATGATGTGATAGTTTATTACTATAACTTATAAGCTTATTTACAACATCTTTATTTTAAAATAACAATGAAGCTAACTTTCATGAATAAAGTGAGGCATTTAATAAGTAGAGCTAAGGATGGCGGCTGTGATCTTGTTTTAGCCTCAGTCCCCATATTTAAGCATATTTATCATTTGTTGTGATAATCGTGATTTCACTGGTAAGTAATGGCAAATGATCCCAGGTTGTTTTTAACAGCTTGTTTCACAGTCACAAGATGCTCATTCATCAGTCTGATCTATATGATCAAGAGCAAAATAAGTTTCTGCTTCAAAGCTGAATAATTTACAGTATCTAATAAATCATAATAAAGAAGTTGAGACAAACACCCACAATATACGATACCCTTTGGTACCCCTTCAGCATCATCCTCTCCATTCTCCTTCCTGCATGTCAGCTCACCCATTGCAACATACACCCTGCCCCTTGCCCTCCTGCAACTCTACCCTCACCACCTAGTACATCACAGCTTTCCCATTCTCCTCCCCACAAGCTCCTCCATCTAAGACCTGTTGTGTATGCTAATTTCTGTTTCCGTGAAGTTCTCTGCCTCCTTCCCCACTAAAACACCACAGCTAATTATTGTCTGTGTCTCCGTGTAATCTGCGTGCTTATTACAGTCTACTTTGTGTCATAGTTGCCCACACCTGTTATCCCTCTCACTGTGAGCCCCGTAAGGTGTGCACAGTTCATGAGCATTTCCAGACCATAGTTGCAACAGTTGATTCTCATGGTTGCCCAGTTGGTGCCGGTATCCTAATTTACTGAATTGAATTGAGTGTGTCTCAACTTTCACTCACAGTGTTTCCACCCTGGATGAAGTCCTAAAATAGCCTAGAATTTACCATAGAGGGAATTTAACTAAAAAGCTAAGAATTAGAGCCCTGGGAGCTTCCAGGGCCCATTCTGGAGGTTATGCATTCAGTTACAGCTTTCAAACCTTGTTCCCAGGTGAACTGAAACCATCTAGAGGGCAGGGGAGTTATTCTCTTTTTCTCTACCAGCACTCTCTCTGCTGTACTTCACACCCAGGAAGGAACCTGCAGCTGTGTTTAATTCTGTGCCAACCTATTTGTTTGATTTCTTTCTGTTGATGGACTTCTTTGCAGGACATTAATATGGGCTTGGTTTTTGTTAGACATTAGTTAATTGCCGGAGTACATTGCCAAGATACACCTGGTAGAAGCTGGGCTTCCCTGTGACAGTATTAATAAGATGGTTAGATCGATAGGGTAGTTAGGTTGATAGGATAGGTAGCATTTGAACTGAAGGAACTTTCAGTTAATGACAAGCCTTAATCTAATAAACAAAAACTCTGAGTTGAAAATTTCTTCAGTTCAAATTTCTGTATAGTGAATTTTTGTCACGGAATGATTAATGAGACTTGAAATTTTCTTGACTTTTGCTGACTTGAAGCCTGTTTTTGCTTCTGTTGATGTAGACAGATTTATATTTGAAAAAAAAAAGTGTGTCTCATTAACATTTTCTAGTTGAACCTGGAAACATGAATTCTTAAAGCCAGGTTGTTCTCTACCAAGAATGCCAATTAAATGTTGTATAACAAGTTTTCTTCCTGCAGAAGCCCACCTCCCTTCTTTCCACATGAGGTCTGCACTGTCTGCTCGGTGAGTCTGTCTTAAACTTGATGTTAAGCTCTTTCTTAGCAAAGCACTGATGACACCAAGGAGACACTCCTGCATGTGTAAGACAAGAAAGCCATTCCTCTTTCCACCTCTGAGGCCACTCCCCTGCATATAATATAGTGGCCTCACTGTGAATAGAGTGGTCTTGCCACATCATGGACACATTTATGAAGACGCACAACAGTAATTAACTTTTTTTGTCAGGAAAGCCACACCAGAAACTGTCTGGTGTCTGGTGTCAGTTTTTGTTTGGATTCGTGGACAGTTTCCCACATGAAGAAGACTTCACACCACAGTACTTGCAGTAGTATATTGTCGCAGATAATAACAAACTCTAGTGAGGTTTGTCGCCCTGTCACACTCTGTTCCTTGCTTTAGATGGATCAAGCCCTCTGAGCAATATGCAACCCTGCAAAAGGACTGAGTCATTTGCTCACTCCTGCTTGGGTGTGGTGTGTGGCAGGGTTCTCTGCAGATGGATATTGCTTGTTCGTTTCCCAACCGCTCAGACCCAGATAATCACATAGAAACTATATTCATTACAACACTGTTTGGTCAATTTCTCAGGCATATTCCTAGCTAACTCTTACATCTTAAATTAACCCATTTCTACTAATCTATATATCGGCACAAGGCTGTGACTTACTGATTAGGGTCTGGTGTCTGTCTCCTTCGGCAGCTACATGGTGTCTGCTTTACTCTTTATCTCTGTTCAGATTTCCCGCCTGGCTTTGCTCTGCTAAGCCATTGCCCGAAACAGCTTCTTTATTACCAATGGTAATAAAACATATTCACAGCACACAGAGGGGAATCGCACTTCAGTTCTCCAAATGTTTCTCCCTAGCTGTGGCTAGCAGCGTGGTACTAGTCATTTAAATGATGGATGTGATTGGTTCATTATTCCAAGGGGACAGCCATCAAGTAATTACACATGGTTTTGCCTCTCAGTACGTGGGCCTGCTCACTCCCATATAAACCCCAGAGTTAGCAGTCCTCTGGAACTCTGGCTTTTGAGTATCTGGGGCACTTCCAAGTGGTAGCAGGTGGCTTATCTAGAAAGCGGCACCTATATCTTGCTCAGTAAGACTTTTGTCTCCAAGGAATATAGTCACTTTGCGTCTGTTCTTCTCTTCAGTGTATTTTGTTAGAGAGCTTTTTTGTGTGATTAAAAAGTCTACAGTCTCACACATTCTAGTCATATCTTGATGTGCATAACAGCTACTGTGTTTTCCTTTAAGTGAAGATAGTCCCAGAGGAAGGCTCTCTATTGATCATGTGGACAAAGACATTATGGGTAATGCCAAAAAGTAGAAACAGCTTTGGACCCCAGTAAAATTAACACAAATACTCACAAGTCCTTACAACACAGAGGAGTGCGTCACTTCCCCCAACTGCCTGCCGCAGGCAGCATTCTTCAGCACCGGCAGCTGGGAAGAGCAGTGGCAGGCACATGTGCACAAAAGCCGCGCCTCTCATGCAGCTCCAGGTGAGCAGAGGTGTCCTTTGTGCCGTTGTCTTCACAGCCACTTGTAGTCATAGTTGAATCTGCCTCCAGTTTGGTAACATACAGTTTTCGTTTTGTTTGTTGGTTGGTTTGAGGTTTTCTGTGTCTTTTACTGAATTAAGTTCTAGCAAGATTTTGCTCTCTGACTTTGGTCTGTGTGCATGTGGAAGACTGTTCTCCCAAGCAACAGAATGAAAGGATATGGAACGGAAATATGCATCCATCACTCCTGAGAACACAGCCTAGCTGCTGGCTCAGGAAGGTTATCGTGAGAGCCTCTCAGGATCCAGAAGACTTCTGGTCCTGGAATAGCTGGGAATGATCAGGCAAGCCCCTGCCATAGAGGAAGATGCATGACAGCAGCTGGGGAGAGTAACATTTGGACCATGATGACAGCAAGATGGTGCCCGGGAAGCCCTACTCTCTGGTTTGGAGAGCCAAATGACAGGGGTTGGATGTAAGACAGTGTCATTAAGAGTTCTGGAGAGACAGAATCATCAAATCTAAAGCCAAATGACCATGTGTTATGTATGGGGAAGATGCTCCTCCCGTGCTCATGACAGCAGCCTAGTGACTGTCAGGAAACTCTTCTCTAACACATGCTTTAAAGGGGTAAATGCTAGATCTCACCTTCACATCAGCTTTCAGAACAGGTACAGTTAAGACCAAGCCTTAAACATTAATAGGAACCCACTCTTTCCTCCAGGAAGTGAAGAAATCCGCTGCTAAGCCTATACTTTTCTATGGCTTTGCCTCCCTCTCAGAGAGCTGGGCATTATTTGTTCTCTTTCACACTCTCAGAGCCTTCAGGGTTTATATGACGAAGTGCTTTCTGGAAAAGAGCCAGGCTTCTCAAGAATTTTGACATTACAAAAGGCTCAGCCTTAACTGTAGGACCAGAGGACAGTACAAAGCTTAAAGAGTCCAGGCCCAAGGCAAAAGCAACAGCACTGAGGGACAGTTTGCTTGCAAAGGAAAGCAAGCAAATTGTGTTTTGGGCATTATCTTGGGTTGGTCATGGTAACTGCTGACAACTTTGTGGTGAGAGTCTGAGACTCTGAGGGCCTCTACCTGAAAGTGTCAGGGATTGACTAGTGATGTCTGTCACTGGCATAAGGTAAGCAATTGTGTGTGCTATTGCACACCAGGAGCGCACATGCCTATCTCTTTACCCTGTAATTAATGGCGCCTCACCAGAAGTAGGAAGTATGGGATAGACAGAAAGGAAGGAGGAAAACCAAAAGCATTGATGTTTGATCTTGGGTCCCTTTCAGCTCTTTTCCCAGGAACAAGGGTGGGGAAATGAAAAACCTGAAACAAGGGCTCTATTTTGTTACTTCTTGTACTGATATGGCCTGTTGTCAGAGAACACATTATTTCACAGTCATTTCCTGTGACCCAAGACCAGTGATACTGTGACTAGTATTGAAAGACCTTAAAAAGTAATCAAAGTAAAAACAGCTGTTGCTAGAACAGCCTACGTGTGCAGTCATACCTGCCGTTTTGTTTGGAATCAGAGTATATTAGCATTCTGTGGTGCTTGGCATTTGTAAAACAGGGAAGATACCAACCCTCTGTGCATTTATGAGTCTCATAGGCAGAAGCCACAGCTTACAAGTAGGGAAGTAAGACTTCAGTCAAATGACCTGTCTCCTCAATACTGCAGACAGCATAGGCACTGCTTCTTAATATTCCTTCAGTCAAAATACTGGTACTTATAGTGAATACAAAAAATGGGTTCAGTGGTATTTGACAGACATTAGTATTATAATTGATTTGCCACCATGTTAAAAAGCTTTGATAAGAGCCCTTGTACTTTATTTCATTATGTATGGTAGTGATGATAATTAGCTCAGTAATTATTTAATTTAGATAGCCATCCTGCTTTTTCTCACCTTAAACTGAACTGCAATCCAGAGCAGCAGTTGACATGTTTTCCTGTTTAGGCTTTTCAGTACAAACTCACACTGGGGTTACTACCGTCATTAGTCAGCCATGTCTGACGGTTTACGTTGATCCTGTCAGGCAGATGAGTACAATCTCTGTTTCATAGTCTGAAGCACAGTCATGTTATACATCTCTTATCAAATTATACAGGCTTTTCACCAGTTAACTTCTGAACAGTAATGACTCCACAATTGTCCTGACTTTATTATATAGGCTCTAAGTTCTAATTCATCCTTCACCGAAGTCACTTCTGCAGCTTCTGGAAGTCCTTTAACTTTTATCTAGGTTTTCTTGGCAACTGAGCACAGTACATGGAGACTCCTTCTAACCCCTCTTCCCTGTCACTGTTTATGAACAGGCCACAGAGCCATGGATATCAACTGTCATCATCAAGCCCTCTAATCTCACTTTCTTGTTGCTGTGATAAAATACCCTGACCAAAGTAGCTGCTAGGATAGTCCTTATTTTAGCTTACAGCTTCAGAGGATGCAGTCCTTTGTGATTGGGACATGTGGCAGAGACTGCCCAGTGTCAGGATCAGGAGGCAATAGCCCTGCATCCACAAGAAAGCAAAGTAAAACAGGAAGTAGGGCAAGGCAGTAAACCCTCAAAACCTCTGTCCCCAGTGATCCATTTTCTCCATAGAGTCTCTGCCTCCTAAGGATTCCACAACCTTCCAAAACAGACCAACTGGGACCCATGTTCAAACATGTAAGCCTATGGGAGACATGCCACATCAAACCAGAACACCGCCTAGAACCATTTCAACAGGAAGCTATAGTTAGTACTCTGTCTGTTGTTTCTCAGTGCCCTTTGGTGGTTACAGCTCCTGGGCAGAGCTGGGGAAGAATCAACCTTACCACATAAACACAGAAATGACAGCAACCCTTTTAATTAAGATTGGCACTCTGGGCCTCCTGCTGAAGACTGCCAACCTGACTTTACAAAATGACATTCATGACCCTGAGCATACAGGAACTCTCTGAAAGTGGCTGAAAACCAGTTTCTAGCATGTTTGAATACTGGCTTAATGGCAATAGAACTTTAACTGTGTGGTGTTTATTATTCTCAAAATACTCAACTTATTTTAGACAGGCTTCTGCTAGTATGAAAGCAAATTAAAGCAGTTTACCATCAATTCTGCCGAATTCCCTTCACTGCCTAGTCACAAGTAGCAACCGTGCCACCAGCAGTGGGCAGATCTGTGCCAAGTGTAATTACTTCAAATACAATTCCATTTATTCATAGGGAGGACTATTGCTCCCCATGAGAACTTAGTTGAGGAAAGAAAAAGCATATAGGTTTATGTTAATTATATACCACATGCTGGAGATTTGATTTTAGCAGGAGTGCAGCCTTTTACTCCGTCTCTCCAGCACATGTACAGTAACCATCTTTTGACAGCACTCAGACTCTGTAAGCACCTTCATGTTATATAGGGGTCACCAGCTCTTGGGTTGTTTGTAGCCCAATACTTTGTTGGGGTTGCCTTGTGAAAGTGGGTGCCTACTTTTTTTTGGATTTCAGTTGATAACTAATAGACTCCCAGAGTATAGAAATGTATTCATTGAAATTATAATGTTTATTAAAAACTCATTGTGTGCGAAACATTATGTTGCACGCTTAAGCCTTATTTGACTATTTTTGGGGGCACTCTTCATTGGTGGAAATTGGTAGAGAAGCTTCACCTTAAAGAGGTTAAGCAAATGGTCCAAGCTGCTTCAGTAAGGAACAGATTTGAACATTTTGTTTTAGACATTGGGTCCTGTATTTTTGCTATCATAGTCAATGACTAAAGAATGGGGAATAATTATTCTAGAACCTAACCGGTATTGATCATGCTGCCGTGTTGGGAAACTGGAAAGGAGAGCAGGCAGGTACATACTATGAAAGCCAAGAAACTCTTCTCAAGAAAGAGGGGTAAACTCACTAGGTTTTCAGTTCTATAATATCTACCAAAAGACACTAGATTTTTGGTCTCTGATGTTAAGTCATTCTGTTGAATGGTTGTGTGGAAACAAACCACTGTGGTGTAGGCCACAGTGAGTGGGTGGAAGCAAAAGCAGCCATAGGAAGGATAGAGATTTTTCTTAAAGCTGTGTCACTAGCCACAGGTGACTGTCTAGCTTCAAATTTATTAAAATTAAATAAGCTTTAAATTGCTTTCTTAAAGGTATAGTTTAGATGCTCGTCAGCCACATATGACTGAGAGTGTATTCGGCAGCATAGATTTAGAACAAACCCATTGTTACAGAAATTTCTCTTTGGTGACACTGCTCCAGAGAATAGTGTCCTGCTGGTAGAAATGACCCAGGAGAGGAAGAGGCTGAAAATGCCGGAAGAGAACAGTCTCATAGAATCCCACTATGATTGGGAGGAGATCAGGTGATAATTGGGTCCACCTGCAGGGATGGCCTTTCCTCTGAGAGATTCTGTCAAGAGAAGCTGGGCTCCGATGCAGACTGTGATGGAAAGGGGAGGGTATTGTCCTTTGACTTCTATCTGTTATTTACTCTATGAAATAGGAGACCCAGCCATTAGTCAGCAACAAAACGGGAAGGCCAGTGGGGAGCTCTCAGAGGAGGCTGGCCTGAACATGAACATTGTCATAGTGCGAGAGGAGGAATCCAGCCCAGAAGTGCAGTTGCATAGTGGACAACTCCAGAAACGTTCAACCGGAAAGCTGTGTGACAGGGCGCTCATGCATTGGGGCTGTGTGTGATGGCGTTGATGAATACTGCTGCATCAGAACCCCTGGGGAAATGTAAAACCAATGGAGCTGAGCATGGTGAATCTAGTCAAGACATGGACTGAGGAATGCCATATTTGGTCTTACCATGATACATCATTACATGCTTAGGAGGGAGTTACTGAAATCCGTCCCTGAAGTAGCCGATTCAGGCTGAGCATAATACTTAAAGAAGTTGTGTGGTGGATTGTTGTTCTATACTTCGTAGTTACCTTGTTCATTTCAAGATTCAGCGGCAGTGTAAAATGTTAAGCTAATTTTCTTTATGTTGCCTGCCGTCTAAAAATCCTTAAATCCATTTATGCAACACAAGGGATAAGATTATATGATGCACTAGAGTTTATGATGCCTTCTTATGACATCAGTCCTCAATCCGGTGGTTAATCAGAACCAAAAAAGTATAATAGTTTTTTATTCCAGAATTATTGCGTGGTTGTTCATAGAGGCATATGTGGCTTATTCTGCTTATACACTCATATCTAAATTTTACTTTAGTTAGCCACAAAATACTCTGAAGGAATATTTTCCTCTAAGTTTTATATTTGATTTATGGAACAGTTTGGGAAATACTAGCAACCACTTGACTTACAAATGTACTGCCAAAAATTAGTAGTGTTACCATGTGTGATTAGTTGCAATTAATACTAGAGATAAAGTGTTGTTAATTGCCATTTTGCATTCTCAGTTCCCCTCTGGCTTGGTTAAACATCCATTTTTCAAGTACAAAGAGACTATCTTCTCATTCCCAGGGATTTTGGGGGATAAAGGTCAAAATTTCAGACTCTCAGTTTCCCAGGTGCAAGGCACTCTGTACAGAATTATGTTACTCGGGCACTTTCTTTAAAAAACTTCCATGTCCAACCTTTTGAAATGAATTTAGTTCCTATGGAAACTCATCGCTGCTGCAGATAGTGCCCTTATCCATGAGAGAAGACTAAAGTCAATTCAAAGGAATGATTTTGTAATTTTATAGCATGACTTGGGAAGTGGATGTTAGGAATATGGGTAGCTGTGCTCCTTGGCTGTTAGACTGCTTCATATTGGATTGTATCTGAAAACAACCTCGTAAATGTCACCACCTGTGCTTTCACTATGAGGCCAGAATAGGTAAATAGGGACTTAGTGGAAGCTAGTGTTTTGGTTTGGTTTTTTTTTTTCCCTCCCTTTACCACAGTAGTAACTTGTGAGGAGGCAAGAGATATAAGAGCTACATGGGAAATAAAATAAGCTTCAGGGCATGGAGGAAAAGGAGAATCCCGGTTGGCATTTTGTGGGCTATTCAATGAGAATTCATGTTAATGAGCATGAATGAGGCAGTTGAGGGCAGAGAGAGTGTTGGAGGCTACCTCAGTAATGCAGTGCACAATAGGCTAGTATAAGGGTGGGGGAAACTGAGGAAGGGGAAGAACTAATAACCACAACAGCAAACATACCAAAGTTTCATGCAAGATATTCTGATAGAATTGTAACTGATAAAAATAGGAAGAGGGAAAGGCAGGAGGGGTTGTGGGTGGGTGCAGCCCCGTGGTGGAGCACCTGCTTAGCTCCTAGGTTTAGTCCTGAGCATTGGTAAAGGGCTTTTGTATAAGCAAATAGAACAAGTCACGCAGGTCTAGCATGATGCTTAGTGTAGAAATCTCATGGGAGAGGCAATCAGAAAGCACCGTCAGCTCTAGCTCTGCTCCGAAGGGTAAGACAGAACTGAGCTCACTGCGGCCTGAGCTCTGGAAGCTGCTAAGGCTGGAAGAAGGTGGTAGAAAGTGGTGCCTTGGGAGGCAGAGGCAGGCGGATCTCTGAGTTTGAAGCCAGCCTGGTCTACAGACTGAGTTCCCTCCAAAGCTACATAGAGAAACCCTGTCTCTAAAAACAAACAAAAACAAACAAAAAAACCAACTCTGCACACATAGAAAAGGAAAGAAGACTTCACCAGAAATGGTGGATGGAGTGAGTCGGAGATCAGAGCTTTGAGAATTACTTAGAATTAGGAGAGGAAAGGGGATGATAAATCAGAAAAGGCCAACTAGGAAGAATTCCACAGGTGAAGGAAGCGCCCCAGGCTTTTCTAAGTTTGTTGATAAACTGCTACCAGTGTTTTTACCTGTGACTTTGCTAATTGGGTTATTTCTATTTTTCTTATAAAGTTGCTGAGATATTAAATCTGAAGGATTTGTACCAGATTTGTGCTGAAGGTTGATGCAAATGGAGCCAGTATGAGTTACTCTCAAGTTTAAGGTTTGTCTTGGTGGAGCTGTGAGTTTCACACCTGTTGTCTCAGGGTTAACTCAGTGCCATGAAGCCCATGCAAGCAGATGTCATGGTTAGGAATTGCTGTGCCTCGGCGTCCAGGGGAGGGACACAAGCTTTCTACAGCAGCTTCCCTGGTCTCTCAGTAATAGACCATTGCGTTTTAAATGAAATATTTCCTTATGAGCAATCTATGCACATGATGGAAATTTTACCTCTCATATGCAAAAGTAAACCTCTGTACTGATTCTAGCCACCAATCCATTTTTCCTCCTGGGAAACAGCTGCTAGTTCCAGTTGCTTTTTTGCTTTTTTCTTTTTAAGATGTATTTCCTGCATATATCAGCATATAGATGTTATATGATTTTAAATTGAATTTGCGCACATCATGAGCATACACAGAATAAATAAATCATGGTTGACCAATATCTATACACTCCTATTTTTCTAATGTATTTTGTGCCAGATTTTCTCCATTTCCCATTAACCATTACCCAGCTATTAATTATGGTAGCTGAGAGTGGGACATTAACTAGAAATACTAGACATTCTATACAAGAGCAAAGCAGCAGCTAGGAGTCATTAGCGGATATGCCCCTGCTCTGGGTATATTTGCTTTGTATAGAAAGATGTCTAATGGGAGACACCTTGCCTTCACTTTCTGACTGGAATGCTCCCCTAGCTCACCTCTGACCCTACAGGCCCTTTGTTCCTTCACTATCACTGGAATGCTCCCCTGTCTCACCTCTGACCTACAAGGCAGCCTTGTTCTTCCAAATCCTGCTGGATGCCTGTCATCTCTGCAATCATCTCCAGCCAGGCTTAATCCCTCCCTTTCAGATTTGGCCGTTGTAAGATGGAACATACGAAAGCTTCTTTCTCTGCAGCTGGTAACCCTTCCCCTCATCTCCCAAGTGCCCCGGTATATGGAACAGTCCGAGCCACCCTAAGTCACAACCTCTATTGCTCCACCACTTCCCACTTCCCTGCCGTCTGGCTCCTGTCGTATGTCCTGTAGTGCAGTTCTCTCTCCAGATTGCTGGGGACCACATTCCCTGGCCCTTTATCACTTTGATTCTTTTCAACTGTCTTTTCCATCATGGAACTCCATCCCAGCCTTATGATGCTGCACTGGGCCATTACCTCTCCATGCTCAGTTCTCAACTGTTCCATCTTCCTTCCCTTCCCCTTCCCATCATAGCTGTTACAAGACTCAGCAGTCCTCCCTGTCTTCTGTCTCCTTGCCCCCTTTCTGTTTTACTGGGAATTTCTAATCTAGGCTTGAAAGTCCTTTCCACTTTGGCTTCCTGACAATATTTAAGCACTCTTATTCTCTAGATCCTGAAGACCTTGGCCACATGTGAATCTCCCAGTCTGTTCTCTTCTCTGCCTCCACATCCCGTCTAGTTATTGTGTCCTTACTTACCAGTGCCTCCATTCTTGCCCAACCATTCCTCTTAGTAACCTGTTTCATCTTTACATCTGTGTACTACTTCATGGACCAACTGATAGACCTACACATACATCTACATCTGTCCCAGTCATTCACGTTAGAATAACTTTTTCATTGTTTAGAAAGGCCAGCAGTTTCCTTTCTCCTGCTTAATAAAGCCTGAACTGTATTATCATACTCCCCATAGCCTAGCCACTTCCTACTTAGTACTACCTCCTTCATCCCCACCCTACCCCAACCCCATGACACTCTGAAAGCTCTGAGCATTCTAGACGATTCTGAGCCTAGACCTTGGCTCACACAGGCCCTGGCAAGTGGCCTATACCTCTTACAGTCCACCCTTTAATTAGAGGCCTTCTAAAATCCTGCCTCTTCTCTTCCAAGAGTCTAGAGCTGAGCATTCCTTCTCAGAACAGTTGTGACACTTACCACTTGCAGTGTTCCCTTAACACTTGGGGTACCTTGTACTCCATGTGACCTTGGCAATGTCTAAGCTCAGAGGAATAAACTTAATACCCTCACTGCCCACTACATAGTGTCTACAACTATGTGGCATTCTGTCTGCCTGACAGTCCTGTATCCATGGGTGGTCTCCCTATTCTAGTGACAGACCTAAGCATCCTCTCATTTGAACAGTCCAAACAGATGGAAGGAAGACAGAAGGCTTGACTCTGCCCTCTTCCCGACTAGCGCCTACATTGTCAATACTTTGACACTTAAAGGGCAAATCAATCTGAGTAAGTTTTTTTTTAGCCTTTACTTGTCACTAAAATAAATACATTTGCAGTTTTTTCAGCAAAGGGAGCCCCACACATTCCTTCCAGTGTATATCTGGTATTTGGATCTTGCTTCTAAAATGTAGTGAAAGTAAGTACCATGCAAGTGATACAACACTCTCACTGCAGACTTAAATGTTGCTCTTATCCTAATTTTTTTAGGATATGTCACAGTCTTCATTGAGATATCTGACAGTTTTTAAATTTTTTAACTTAAACTATTCATGTCTTGATATTAAAAGTACTTGCTTAAATTAGATCATAGCAGGGAAAAGGTAGAGACATCAGGATGCATAGGTAACTGAAATTTCACCACAGTTATCCCCAACCCATCTTCCTGCAGCAGAGGAGTATTAAATAATTCATGCCAAAGAGTAATTCTTTTTTTTAATTAGAAGCTTATCATAAGGGTCTGTGTAACTGTTTAAGCCCAGAGTGCTGATTCCCTACTGTCCAACAAGGAGATTTGTGGCTGTCCAGTGTTGTGCTAGGCAAAGTCCAGTGATTAGAAGGATTTAATAAGACAGGTGAAGTAGGTATGGAAAGAGCATCTTGGGAAGTTGTGTTTGATAATTTTCTCAGAAGATCAACAGTTCATTGCAAGCATCCTATGTTAGAAAAACTCAGAAGAAGTCTGGGGGAAATGGACCAGTAAAGTGTTTGTCTCACAAACAGGATGACCTGAGGTTTGGTTCACCAGCACTCACTTGAAAAACCTGGGTGTCAGTGGCAGAGTGTACGGGCAATCTTAGTGCTGTGAGAGAGACAGCTGAGAGTGGAAAACAATTGAGCAAGACACCCACCATGCACTCCAGGCCTGCACAGGCACTCATGTACACGCATGCAGCATACAAACACATAGCCAATGACAATAGAAAAAGCTGTAAGATTGCCAGAACTATAGCCCTTTGATGCCTGTCATCATGTTTTCCCAGTTCTCTCTTATGAACTGGAGGACTGTCTTCAGGAAGACTGCAGGGATGAAGGGTGGTGCCCTTGAAGGTCTTGGGATTAAAGTGGTCTCTGAACAACTTTAATGGTGTGCACTCTACTGCCCTGGTCGTGACCTCTCTCCTGTTGGCTTGAGTGCTGGGCTCAGCCACTCCTTCTGTTCTCTAAATGACCAGGATGATTTAGCTTTTTCTCCAGAATTCTCTCCTAATTTTAGTCAGTTACTCTGTGCCCCTAGACCCTTCTATGGTCTCTGATTTATCCAAGGTCCTCTCTTTCTTTTCTGCCTCCAAATCTAGTCATTGACCAAAGACTGAATTATCTGGTTTTCTTCTTCATGGTAACATCAGTACAGCCAGTAGGAAGGTTCCAGAAGGCACTTCTGGTAGGGAAAATAATGAGTGCTGAAGAGCCCTACCAATTAAAAATTACCACCGGTCTGTCCAAACTCAGCTTCTGCAGAGCCTTGACATCATTCTTGGCGGGTATGAAACTTGGCTTCTGCTTATGTCTGTGTGGAGTCTCTGGTTGACTTAAGACATCTAAGTTCTTACTGCACACAACTGCTCCCACCTCTGCAGACTGAGCCTGTGTTAACACATATCATAACTACACAGGTTGAGTTAAAACATTGACATCAGTTATATTCTATGTCACCCCAACTCTACCTAATATTGCTTCTTACTCTAGATCCCTTAAAGAATTCATTTCTCACCCATTTAGAGATACATAGCCCAGATACGGGTTCAGAGAACCATGATACGGAAGTGAAAATTAACCCAGTTGTTTCTTTGCTTCACACTGGATAACTATCTTCACAGATCTTTTTACCTGAATGAGTAACATCTTTTGTTCAAAAGATTATCTACAAAACCAAACAGTAGGGGTCATCATTCTTCTGAGGTGCATCTGGCCCCATTTTTGTAAATCCAGATGTCAGGGGTGGAGGCGGCACTCTCCAATTTCTCGCTAGTGCTGGATGAACCCAGGCCATGGGGCTTCATGTAGCTTCAGTGGTGCCAGCGAAATGCTAAGAGTGGTGGCTCCAGTTAGCTTTCCCACAGTGTCAAAGGGCATTGTTCCCCACCAGCAGCCACCCCAGTAGCCAGGATGGAGGCACATGCTGTTGAACTCGACTCCCCCTTTGTCCTGCCTGGCCCTGTCAACTTCAGGTACCCCCATTGTTATTTAATAAGAAAAAGGGAATAGATTGCAGAATTGGGCATGTTTTCACACAACCATCATTCTCATCATTTAGTCTTTAGACACTTAAGAGATGTCAGGCCATCTGGATCTATGTGGGGTAGGACCATGTTGCTCCTTACAACATCTTTGGACTTTCATTCAGGACTATAAATATAGAAAGATTAGTGTTGCTTTATTCCCCCCCTTACTGGTCATGTTTCTCTTGTGGGGATCCAGGTGACTGAGTTTGGTTCTTGCATCCTTTTTCAAAGTCAGCAGATTAAAATTAAAGTATTAAAGTACTTTGAGCTAGATGCTCATCCTTTAGGCCCTAGGTTTACAGAATAGAAGAACTCATAGTCAACTTTCATCCCTCTTGATCCCTAGGAGGCTGGTTCCAGATCCCAGAACATACCAGTATCCTCAGATAGCCAAGCCTCTTTTATGAGATGACTTAGTATTTGCATGTAACATGCATATCCTTCCTGAAACTTTCAGTCATGCTTTGGTTGGTATAATATCCAGCACAGAGCCGGTGATACCGTGTGAGTACTTGTTACCCAGAAAAACTTCAGTGCAGGTGTTTTGTTTTGTTTTTGAGGTAGAGTCTCCCTAACCCTGACTGACCTCCCCCTCCTCTGCCTCCCGAGTATTGGAATTGCAGGTGTGTGCCAGCACTTTGCTTAGCTGGATGGATTGCATTTTCCCCAAAAAATATTTTCTTTGATATTAAGTCCCAGATGTGGAAGACTGACTCTGTCTTGTGTACATCTAGCCGGGATTGTTTTCTCTTAGGATAGCAATGCTGACAATTGGTCTAATGGTGTGTACTCTTAGGACAGCTAGGCCGACTGTACTGGTCTAATGGTGTGCACTCTTAGGACAGCCAGGCCGACTGTACTGGTCTAATGATGTGCACTCTTAGGACAGCCAGGCCGACTGTACTGGTCTAATGGTGTGCACTCTAATGGTGAGCACTCTTTATGAGTAGTGGTCTGCCTGTCAGCCTGGCTGTTAAAATAAGTCAGTACTTTTCAACCTGTAGCTCTTAACCCCTTGACAAACCTATATGCCCCAAAATATTTGCATTTTGATTCATAACATTAGCAAAATTACAGTTATGAAGTAGCAATGAAAATAATTTTATGGTTAGGGTCACCACAACATGAGCTGTAATAAAGGGTTACAGTATTAGAAAAGTTGAGAACCTCTGAACTAAGCACTGAGCCATTTGTAGTTGAGATCCATGCCACCTTAGTCTTATGCTGGCAGAGGATCTTGGCTATTTTTGTGTTGTGATGATAGACAGCAGCATAGTAGTTGACACTGCATTAGTAATTGTTGTGGGGGCATCTTGAATTGTCAGTTTTTAAGATATTACATCACAAGATGCTTGTGGAAAAAATGGAAAACAAAGCAGGCACCTGTCAGCAGTATTTGACCTCTAATATATAATTATGAAAATTTGAGTAAAGCTCAGATAGAGACATCATTAAGGAAACGGTTAGCAGTTACTAAGAATACCAAATATGCTTGAATTTTTTGGATCTTGCATTATTAGGAAGAGACTGTTTATACTTTATTGTGAAAATTAATATGAGAATACTATAAGGTAAAGTACAGTGAAAATGTAATAAACTGACTGCATTTTAAATCCTTTCTTTTCATTGAATTTTGTGATGACTATTATGAATGGTGAAAAATAGTAACATTTATGTATTGGCAGTGGGCATAGACTTAGTGTTGCATTTTGGGAAAAGCAGCACTACTGACCATTGGACTAACATCTAAAGAACAGTTTGGTATAATTTAATGATAGCTTTTGGGCTATGCCTTAAGAATGAGAGGTTTCATTTCACGGCCATGTTCCATGAAGCATCTGACCTCATGAAAGCTGCATTGTTGGATCCTGTTAAGAAAACAGTGTTCCCTTTAGCATCAGGTGTCTCGTAAATTCATATTTTCTCCCCCCTCACAGGGTACTTCCTGGTTAACATACAAGGAAACGATCCTCTTTGTGTCTGCGCTCACAATGAATGACTTTTGTGTTCCCCAGAGCTTTGAGAATTCTGACTGCTAACTGCTTGTCACCACATGAGTTCTTCTGAACTGTCTCCATACATTTCCTTCTCTGAAGTTAGTGTATTCTGTGTGCCGTTTATATTAGCAGAGCTAAAAAGGTGGATAAGTAGTTTCTTCGAAATGTGAAGCTCTGACTCCCATCAAAGAAGATTCTAAAATATGAAAGTGGGAGAGGCAGCAGTGAGGCCCGACTGCTAGAGAGCTGGTAACCGAGTGTCACTGCCATAGAGGGCCTGAGAGGAGCTTCTGGATACTGCTTACATAAGCGTCAGCCGCACCCACAGTGTTTCCCCCTCTCTTTGACCAATTAATTCATCCTTCCCAAAAGTCTCCTAAGGAAATAATAACCTGACATGGTAGTGATAATTTTATGTAATCACCAGGTGGTTGGAAGCCTTGGAAAATTAGAAACAGCCTGACTCTCTTTCTGGTCTTTTTTCCAAGGGATCAATTATGGGCTTGTTGTGAGTGTAATAAGAAAAACCTGAGTATATTTTCCTAGATGCTTTTCAGTATTGTCATTAAGCATTAGCTACAATGGGAAAGTCTTTCTGGCTCCCAAACGCCACAGGAAGAGTGCTCTCCTGGGGTTTTGTTCTTGAGTCTCATATTTGGGACTCCAGTTCTCCCCTTGTGTCCATCCGCCAGCCCCTTGACTATGCACTGAGGATATGGATGGGGTGAAACCCAACATTCAGGAGACAGAGGTAGGTGGATCTCTGTGAGTTCAAGGCCAGCCAGGTCTTTATACCAAGTTCCAGAATAGCCAGAACTACAAAAAGAGACCCTGTCTTTAAAAGCAAAGCAACTATAACCAATAAAAGGTAAAGGAAATGAAAGAAGAGGGCGAGTTCTATTAAAAGTTCCCAGTGATTTCATAAGCCAAAAAAAGTGTTGTTGTTAATAGTTCCTTTTGGATCAACTTGTTTTGGGATAAGTGTCTTACTACTGTCCTGTGTTTTTCAAATTTGACCTCATCTTGCTTTTATCTTGTCAGTTATCATTCCTTCATTCAACCTTTCTTAAATTGTTTAAATGTCCTTTTCAACTAAGATTTAATTTTCCAAGCTAAATATCTTGGAGGTCTGCCTTTTCTTATTTTTGCCTAACAGTGGCCTTTTCCTTCAGCAGGCATGAAAGCAGCCAACAGAAGTCAGTTGCTGACTCTATGCTTATATGAAGGGCTTCTCATAATGCATATTGGAAATGTCTTTGAAGCCCTTTTCCTGAATGGAAGGTGCCATGGCTTGTGCTTTATGGCCTTCTAATGTAGGATGGTAATCTCATTTAGCATCTTCCAAAGTAAAAACAGTGCATTAGGACAGCACAACATGCCCTGCAGATCAATACAGATGCAGGTCTGCGCCATTCAGATGAATCCAAGAGAAATGGACCTGAGTCTGTGGAGGAACTAGGGGCCAATTATGCTGATTTCCACTGTTCTTTCCCCCACTCTGCATCTAGTCATCAATACAGGCTAAAATGTATACAAAAAGGATTTCAGGTGATGGTCACACAGAGAACAGACTACCAGACAGGAAATCAAGGGGTTGGAAGCTAGGACTAGTATTGATTTGTGGTGATAGAAGTATATTTGATACACTTCAAACCATAAATAACTCATGAACTTGAACCTGCATGACTGAAGGCTCAGCTCAGGATTAGTGCTTGTCTGTGACTTGCACTGCTGCTTTCTAAAGAGGGGGTGGCATTAATGAGCTACCTATTGCAGTAGTCTTAAAAATACATATACATAGGGGTGTGTGTGTGTGTGTGTGTGTGTGTGTGTGTGTGTGTGTGTGTGTGTGTGTGTGTGTGTGTGTGTGCGCGCGCGCGCGCATTGTGTATGTGTGTTTGGGCGCACCTGTGCATCACTAGTGAAGAGTCATGGGTCTGCTTGGGCCTATTTTTGTTCCCCACCACCTTTCCTCTGCCCTAGACTTGGTCTGATTTCAGCACTGGGACAGAAGCACAATAGCTCTGCTCGCCTGTGTGAAACGTTAGCATTGCCAGCCATTTATTTGCTGAATTCAGCTGACCTGATGCTTAATCTTATTTTATTCAACATTTATCCAGACACAAGTCTTGCTGTCATCAGTTGGTCAGTGGTTTTCGGAGGCTGTGCTTCTGGAAGCATAGCCGACTCCTTTTTGACGCTGATGTTCATTTGTCGGGGATTAGGGAAGCTCAGGTCCAGAAAAATCCACAGACATCCAGAGCATCAAAGGCTTAAAAAGAATTGAAACCCCTGGAGTTGGACTTAAGTTCTGTTCTCAGGTATTAGACAAAGTAGTAAAGTAATGAATGAAAAAGTAAAAACAGTGTTGGGTAAAATCGGTGGATCATTTGTTCCCCTGTATATCTACTTCCTTTCTGGGGTAGTGGGAAGAAGATTGCCTCAGGGACAGTCACATGGTTTGCATTTCCACTCCAGCAAAACATAACATTAACTTATCATGTTTGGTAAAAGTAATGAGGAAACAAACCGTCACCCAAGGGTTTACTTATTGATGGGAACCATCCCCGTGTTCTCTGGGGCTTTTGTGTTTAGAACCCATTAAACTTAAAGTAATGCTACTTCAGGGTTATATAGAAATAACAGATTTAAATTTCAGAGACAGAACTGATAGGCCTGGAAGCTTTTTTATTAAATAAATTAATTTTTTTAAAAAAATACAAATTCCTAGATTAATGATTGTTTGCATTGTTCTGTGTTGTTAGTCTTCATAACTCCAGTTCTCCTGTCTTACAAACAAGAATATTTTCTGTTTGTATAATTCATTTGGCTTATTATTTTCAAGTGTGTATTAAAAGCTTTATGGAAACATTTATGTTTGGCATGGCATATTCACTGAGAGCAATCCAACTAAAATCTGAGACTTGTAAATATAATTGCAAAAGTTTAACCTGGGGGATTTTTAGATGTTTACCCAGTTTTATTCATTCAACAAGTTTAGTATATGGCTTATGTAAGAACTATCCACATTGAATAGTGAATGTCACAAAGAAAGCAAGACAGTTCCTTGGAATTTACATTCTGGTAAATGTAGGCTGGTGGATTGCACTTGATTATTGAGTCCATGGCATGGACAGAGGGAAAAGTTAGCATGGGATGGTGGGAGCAGAAAACTAGCAAGAGCTATTCAAAGAAGGTTGGCTATATTGAAAGATAAGTAGGTAGTTTTCAGCTACATACGCAAAGGTGAGAATTTGGGTGCAGAGCATCTCCCAGCTCACAAGCAGTTTGTGACCACAGTTGTGAGACCCGTAACTGGACCCTGAGCATAATTTACCCAAGCTATAGCAAGGTACAGGGTCCAAAAAGGGCAAAAGGCAGGCAGGAGCCTGATCAGTGTCTCTGCTAGCCTTGTACTTCATTTAAGAAGCAATGGAGAGTGCACTACAAGAAACCGTCTGGGTGACCTGTGGAGGCAGGGAGAGAGTTGGGGATGCAGACAGAGGTCATTACTTGGGTCCAAATGTGTAAATACTTGGAATTTCTGTATTAACAATGAGTATGAAAGACCATACTGTAGGGGTCAGAGCTTCATGACCTGCTGGCTGTGAGTATGCCAGAGAGAAATTGAGGCTGGCAGATTTCTGACTTCCAGACCAGGCTGTAGAGCAGGAACACTAGTCATTTGTAGGACCTACGTTTGTGGGTTTTATATAGTCTTTAACCTTGACCATTACAATGAATGAGGATGCTTGTATCAGTTATCTTTGTTTTGTTTTCAGGCGGTATGAATATCATCCAGTCTGTGCGGATCTGCAGACCAAAATCCTCCAGTGTTACCGCCAGAACACCCAGCAGACCCTCAGCTGCTCCGCTCTGGCCAGCCAGTACATGCAGTGTGTCAATCATGCCAAACAGGTGGGTGTGCGTGCTGCCTGGACACCTGAAAAGTAGAAAGCCTGGTTGTCACTGGGCACTGGTGAGAACCTAACATGTGGGAAAGCTTTCTAAACTCAGCTAGTTCTCATCAAAAATCTCTATAATCAATTAGTTAGCTCATAAGTTCTATCCAGTTCACTGCCAGAAGAGGCCAGATTCCATAGGCCTAGTGGTTCAGGCATGGGATCCTAGCTACTGGAGGCTGGGCAGGAGAACCTCATGTTCAAGGACAGCCTGAACAACTTCATGAGAGCCTCTCTCAAAGTAAAAAGTAAAAGAATGGAGCTGTAACTCAGTGGCAGAGTGCATGCCTGACATGGATTCGAGTCCCTGTGCCAGAACTCTCCTGAACTCTCCATGTTTATTCATGTGCAGGGAGAAAAATACATTTAAAATATACTTCATTGCTCTGAATTTTTCATCTTCTAATGATTCCAGTGATTACATCCTCATTATTAATACATTACATTCTTAAGACACTTTTCAAAGCCAGCATGGACGAAGGCTATAAATGAAGAAGCCAGCAAATTGAGATCCATAAGTAGGAGGAGATCTAGCAGAAATCAAAGAAATCCATCCTTCAGTTGCTAATCATTCCCCTACCAGTTGGTAGAGCCCATTATACCTGCATCTTAGTTAGGGTTTCTATTGTTATGAAGAGACACCATGACCATGGGAACTCTTACAAAAGAAGACATGTAACTGGCACTTGCTTACAGTTTCAGAGGTTTAGTTCATTGTCATCATGGCAGGCTGACATGGTGTTGGAGAAGGAGCTGAGAGTTCTACATCTGGATCTGTAGGTGGCAGGAGTCTGTGACATTGGGTGTAACTTGAACATGTGAGACCTCAAAGCCCACTCCACAGTGACACACTTCCTCCAACAAGGCCACACTTGGTCCAGCTGAGCCATACCTCCTAATAGTGCCATTCCCTCTGAAGGCCGTTTTCTTTGCAGCCACCACAAGCTGGGAGGGACATACACACACACACACACACACACACACACACAGCTGAGTCATTTAGGAAAGAACTCTCCTTTCATATGCTTCATGACCCTTCATAATTGCATAATATGACACTCATAGGATGCGTATTTTCTTTTAATGTATGTGCTTTAGAAGTTAATAATATCTCTACAGCAGATTAACAATTTCAACAGGTCACATAATTGCTTTACAGTTGGGTGTGTGTGGTTTGGAGAGACATAAATTGTTGAACTTTTGTTCTTTCTTCTGATAAACTCCCTAGAATTGTCCTTCTCACCCATCTAGATCTAGTGTTTGAGTTACACAGCATGCCTTCCTATAGCCCTGTTTGCTCCAGTTATAATAATACCACTTAGTGTAAATTTCCAGCAGTCCATAAATATCTGAAGGGAGGGCCGCTATTGCTTGGTAGCTGGGAAATAACAGTAATATTAAGCGGGGAAACAACAAGATTTAAAAATCCGTGTTGTCTTGAAAAGTTTCGTTGTTTGCTTTTGTCTGTCATTTGCTTATAGCGGTGCTTTCATAACTGAGTATATGTTGGGATTCTTTCCTTTAACAGTCTTGCTAGAGGCAATGCTGCTGATGTTAGTGCGTGCTGTTTGTCACAGCCACTGATGAGCTCTTAACAAGCCCCGACCTTCAATAGCAATACTAGCTGAGCACTTGGGACTTGCAGGTGACCTGATAATAGAACCTTGTGGAGGTGGGACTCAGTCGTCATAGGAAAAATGGCTGTGTCAAGGTGTATGTTTCAAGACTGGTGTCTGACATGGGATTTCCACAATGGGATTTCTGGTATTGCTGAAGTGGCAACACTGAGTGCCTTGAAGCATTGGCTCTACCCTTGCCTGGCGAGATCTTGTTGAAACATACTTAGTCCCGTGGTGTCACTGGGTCCTATTTATGGAATTTTAAAAAAGTTAACACGCAACAAGATAACATATGCTGCACAACACAGTAGAGGGAGAGAATCTGGTGGGTCTGGGTTTCTCACCAAGTCCTCTCTCTCACTGGGTCTCTGACCTTGAGCCTTGATCTCATCTGTGAACTGGGTGTTTTTTGTGGTGGTTTCTCTTATGCAGAGTACTCAGTACATCTTTGTTTTTCCCAGTTTCAGGATCATCATTTAGGAAAATCATGACATTATACTAGTGATTGGAAAAGCCTGCCATGTGGTTTATAACTTGCAGCTAGCCTGTTCAGAGTATCTAATATTTCACAGCTCTATGTCAGTTATTTGGAAGTGGATGGTAACTGAGTGATATCAAAAGATGAAAGTCTTGCCACAGGCTGGACAGCACTGACGTAGCTAAGAACCATGAAACATGGGCCCTTCATTTCTTCAAGCTTCTTCAACATCCACTCTTACATGTTTTTATGACACCCTGTAAGGAGAATTGGTTCTTTCTCCATTTTGCAGTTGAGAGCATTGAAACCCAGGTACATCATGATGATAAATTTAACAACGAGCTCAAGATGCACCCTGCCATGAAAATGAAACAAAACAAAAATTTTCAAGAGAAACTAAGTGGTGTTTGTTTTGGAGCAGGTGAATGTAAGAAGAGACATCCATCACCCACAAATACGGGTTTTGAGGGAGTGAGGGGAAATGAGAACAGTAATGGCAAAATGAGAGAAAGGGATGTTGACAGGCTCCTGAAGTGGTTAGAGTCTATAGGACATGAGATGATAGTGCCCACGATCAAAGGGGCCACTGCCTGCCCTCTGAAAGGCCACACCACATAGACTGCAGGGACCTGGTACAAGGCTGTCCTTCTGCTCCCTGTAAAGATGATCTAACCTTGAGATCCTAATTCTGCCTCCCTTATTAGAAGGAAGTTTGTTAGTCCTCACTGCCTAGTGTAGCAGTTCCATGTAGGCCAGCTCCTTTCTCCTAGCCTTCTAGTTAGGTCCAGAGAACGCACTGGACATGAGCAAGACAGCAACCATTAAGTCTTACTTCATTTCCAACACTGTACGAGGGTTTCCCCTGTGGAATCATTACAATAGTCCACTCCACTTTTATATGACTCATAGGTTGGGCTTTCACAGGTCCCTGGGGTACTGCTTAGAAGACTAATAGATTTTACTGGTAGGAAAATTTCCGGATGTTTCTTAGCCTTACTTTTCCTTTCTTCTTATTCATCTATGCATCGACATTAATCTTCAGCTATTCTTAAACAGTTCCTTGTGGTTTGATGTGAGACATTTCGACTTATTGTCAGTGTATTAAGTTATGTATTCTTCATGACACTAAATTGCTCTAATATAATTTCTAAGTTGTAAAAGCCATTGGCTAGCTATTTAAGGACAGCATTTACAAATGGAGCATCAGTTGACATCAACTTATGTCTGGCCCATACCTGCTTAACCTACTAACTTTCTAAGCTTCCAATATTGAATTACCTCTTGCCATTAAAGCCTGGTTCTCATTCGGTCTTGCTACAGCTGAATTATATGGGACTTTGTAAACAGGGAAGAGAATAAGAATCCAGGAGTAGATAAGTAGATAATATAAAATTTCCCAGCATCTTTTTTTTTTTTAAGATAGAGTCCTCTGTGTGTGTACCCTAGCGGGCCACAAATTCACCATGTAGACCCCAGACTGGCTTCAGATTCCCAGAGATCTGCATGCCATGTGCTGGGATTAAAGGGGTACATTACCATGCCTGGCCGTCCAACTTCTATTTGGGGAATGGGGTTGGTTGTTTAAGACAGGGTTTCTCTGTATGAAAGTCCTGACTTTGTGAACTCACTTTGTAGACCAGGCTGGCTGTGAACTCACAGAGATCTGCCTGCCTCTGCCTCTGCCTCTGTCTCTGCTGGGATTAAAGATGTGAGCTACCAACCACTACCTGGCTTTAAGTTCTAATTTTTAAAGTGAAGGAGATCTGGATTATAGATCAGCATTGTCTCTATTCCTTGTGACATCTCGCTACCTTAACACTTACCTACAGGGTTGTAGGCAAGAATTCTAAGCATTTTAGCATTTTTCCAGCCCTGTTGATATCCACAAAAAAAGTGAAGAAACTAACAGGACTCTCATGGAGCAGTGTGCTCACCTGACAGTAGGGTTATTGGGTGATGGCTTCCACCATCCCACATTATTCATAGTGACCAGAACTGTAGTTTTTTTTTTTTTTTTTTTTTTTCCTTGCTGAGCTGAGGGCTTGAAGCTCTACCTGTGAGGACTGATTTGCATTCATTGTGGACAGCAAGAGGTAGGTATAGGCTCAAGTCTGGTTAGTAATAGCACCTTTCATTCTGTGGTTTCTGGGTTTTCTGGGCTTTAGTGCTTTTGCCTCCTGGAGTTTGCTGTCAGCTGCCCTTGTGAATAGTCTGCTACTGTGTGGCCTCAGCTGCACACCCTGTCCTCAAGGTCACATTCCTGACAAGGTGACCCAATGACCAGAGAGGCTAGCAACAGTTCAGTTTCTCCTGAGCCAGGGAAAAACAGCTCTCCCCAAGCTGCCTGCCAAAACATAGCCTGCCAGCTAATAAACTCCATTACAAAATGCAGGTGCCTTAGCCAGCCCCAGGCTCCTATTGTACCGTGATGTCTCTTACTCTATGAGGTATAGTCCATGGGAGGCGAGAGGCTTTGGAGATACAGTAAGATGAGAGTACTTGATGGAAAGAACCAGGACTAAGAGTTGCCCAAGGGGGCCTGGAGTCGGCATAGGTGCTTTAAGTCAGATAGCGGGGCAGTCAGAGGTCCAAAAAGTATGCAGAGACTTGAATAATGCAGTAGCTGGTAGCCAGATACCTGTTCCTTGAGACCTGTTCTCCCTGCTGAACTGTTGAGATCACAGAGGGCGCTGGCTACAGAAAGAATGTAGAGTCAAGACCTTGACCACTGAGGCTTGATCTCAGTGTGATACTACACTTGCCAAAACTAATGTTCCCGGTCTTCTCATTCATAAAATATGAATGAAATTTCCACTGTTGCTTAATTCCAGAATAGATGACTACAACGTCAGTGGGTGTGGAAGGATTTGCCCAGGTAAAATGCCTGCAGCCTTCTTAAAGGCTGTGTTTTACTTCCCCTATAATTTGGAATTGTGTTCAGCTGGGTTTCAAAATGTTTCCCTATTTTGAGCCTGCAGTGGTCCTGGAAGCACAGGGCGTGACTATTACTTGGAAATCTGGGCTCTTGAGGGAAAAAAACCTAATGTCAGAGCAGTCTACTTCATGACTATGAGGTGAGCTCTGTGACATGTCAATCAGGCTCTTGGAGCTGGAGGATCTGGAGACCACAGACCCGACCTCATCTTCTCCTTTGCACAGTTCCATAGTGGGAACTGGCTGTATCCCAGCAGAGCCCACTGCCTGCTCAGACACATGTGAATCTCACAGGCTCCGAAGGTTAAAAATCATGCATGTGCCCAGCCTCTTCTTGGAGATTCTGAATTGGAAGTTTAGAAGTAGGGTTCAGGCACCCCAAATTTTCACCAAATCCTGTAGGGTCTGCCTGTTTTCCTTCATGAGAAGGCAGTCATTGTCGCTAGGTACGAGTCCAGACCACCTAGCAGAAGTCTAAACTCACTGCCTCTAGGAATGCATCTAAACTTAGTCTCTGAAGCAAATGGAAGTTGGCTTGGGAGAAAGGCAGAAGCCACTCCAGTAGAAGTGCCCCTCTCTGCCCTCTGGTGCCCTCTGAAGCTGCAGGTGGTCCTGGGTGAGGAGCCACCCCTGCACTCATGGCAGGAGCCAAGAGACTAGCACTGAGCCTGTCTTTTGGCTAACACTGCACTTGACAGTTCCCAGATCCCCAGCCTGTCCAGCACAAAGATAACCTAAGGTCAGCCTTGCAGGAAGACCTCTGGCAATATGACTTTATTGTGTTCCATACATTCTTTGGCATTTGTTAATCTTTGAGCTGGGCTGCTGTCCGCAGGATGATCCTACTCCTGCCTGTCAAATCTAAAGCTGTTCAAGCAAGCTGAGTTCTAAGCGTTCATGCCCCCCGCCCCAGCCCTGTTCATCCTATGAATCTATTTCTCACCTGCTTTCCCAGAGTAATACGTTGCTTTATGATATTTTCTCTTTTTTTAAAAAAATTGAATTTAATATATTACCATTGTACTAGATTTCCATTTTTTCTTAATAGGTATTTTATTCCTAGGGCTCATCTTCCAAGAGTTTGAGCTACAGTCTGTTAATGTTTTGTCTGCTTTTGTGGCGAGTTGTATAAACAGTTAATTGCTTGTAAGTTAATTTGAATGTCACACATGGGTGATATGAAACTAGATCCAGGCAAAGTTGACTTCTACCAAAACAGGAAGACAACCCTGACTGGAGGAGCAGACACTGAAACCAAAACTAGTAGTTATCAGATTTCCCGACCATGAAGATCAGCACACAGGCTGCACGGGCTTCTCAAGAGCTGTTTTCTTCCTTCGCACCCCTGCATTTCCTGTCTCTCCTCAGTGAAAACACTACTGAGGCTGTGCCTAGCTCAGGACCTGATGCTGTGTTAGCGCCCCCTCCCCCTAATTATGAAACCTTCCTGTGTCCACACCTAATCCTTCTGGATCTGAAACCTTGGGGAGATTCTGGGTAGCTCCCCTCTAGGGACACATATACTCTGGGTGGTCTCTTTTAAAATCCCATATTCTCTGTAATGATTGCCTAGCAGTGCAGAGTTGCTTTTAAATTCCTTTTAAAACTGTCGAGACAGCCAGTGGCTGCTCACTGTTACGGTAGTCAGCCTCTGCGAAAGAGCCAAGGTTCAGAAACTGGCTGACGATACGACTGTGTAACAAAAATATTTGAGAAAAGTGCTTGAGTTGGTTTTAATAAGTGGAAATGACCATCTTGGGTCTTCAGGGCCATTGCTCCTTTTGACAGTGTGAGCTCATCAGTGGCTGGAACCGAAAGAGATTTTGGAAAAGAGCAGTGTTGATGCCTGAGCCACTCGCTCCTTTTGTTAATTTGTGCAGCTATTTACAAAAGGCGTTTCTGCAAACCCAAATACGTGAATGAGGAGCAGCAGTGAGGAATTTCTTTCTTCACATTAAGTGTTAGCATTGCCTTAAATGAAAACAGCAGGTTTTTTTTAATATAGCTTGCAAAGCTTCCCCTTCATTCTTTAGGGAATTTCCTATGATAATTTATGCAGTGTTAATTTATGCAGTGTTGAAATCCAACCCAACAGCATCTAGTTATAGACGATGCAGAGACGGGACAGCCTGAGAGGTGCAGTGTAGGCCTGTCAGTCCTGGGACTCCCTCCAGCCACGGCCCTGACTACTCCAGCCTACACCACGTCTTCTTGTGTAGCTCTGATCGAATAATAACACAGAATGTTTATCAGTTTATTCATCTTTTTAAAACCCCAACTTGATGTTGTATTCGTTAATGTCTGACAGCAGTAGAGTGGTTTTGTACCACCTCTGCCACCCTTTGGTAGCAGCTGAGTGCATTATGACAGCAGGCTAGTGGACCAGCTTTCCTCTGTACCCCCATGACTCCAGAATGAGCCATTGCACTATTTCAGAGGGACTGGGAGTTCAATACATGTGGCAGGATGTGTGGTGACTGAGCACAGTGTGCTCTGTGTCTGTGGCCTTGTATCCTGATGGTGTCTGATCCCCATTTTAGCCAGGGCCCAGTTTGTCTTTCTTCAGGGAAGTCTAGCATAGCCGGCAGTCAACGGAAAATTACTCATCTACAATTGCTCAGGGTTGAAGAGGGAAAAATGGCTAAAAGGATCTCTAAGCCCTCAGAGAACCTGTTAACTGTGACTTTCTTTGTGTTGCACTAACTGCAGATTATGTCACAACACTGAAAAGAGGCATATTGTCACCTGGTTGTGCAGGGAGAAGGAGAGTCATGTGATCCATACCAGGCAGATGGCACAAGGCTTAAGCTTCCCATTGGTGGATTCAAAAATATTTGGGGCCCATGACCCCCAATGCAGAACGGCCATAGAGTATCAGTGGGGGCGCTCTCTCCAGTAACCAGAAACCCTAAGTGGGCTCAGTATAGATCTGCTTCAGGCTGGCTTCCATGGTGCATGTAGTAAAGAACTGGGCAGTCTGTCTATTGGGCATTTACAGAGCACCCACCTGTGTAATTGGAGAGACTTTCACAGATCAAGTCACAAAGAGGTGAGCCTAGAAGAAATGCTAAGACCCCGTGCCAGTGGCAGACAGTGTTGGATGCACAGTTGGATGTTAACCCAGTGCTGTAGCAATGCACTCCTGGCCTTTCCATCATGTGGCGCTTTTGCTTCCTTCCCTTTGTCCTTTATTTTCTCTGGACCTGTGCTTTCCTAACTTCCTGTTTGACTAAAGCAACATCTTTCCTTCCCATTCCTATGTCTCTCACGAGTCTCTGTGAGTCTGTTTTTCAGTGCCCCATGTTCCCAGACCACATAGGACCCTCTAATCTCAGACCTGAGAATAATCCTTGCACTCCTTGTGCTCCATTTTCCATACCCCTCCCCAGTCACCTTTGTCTTAGATCATTTGACCTTTCTCCCCGATCCTGAAGCTTATTTCCAAAGGTTCCTATAGGCATGCCTCATCCAAAATCAGCCCACAGACTCAAAACAGAATTTATCTTTTTTGCTTTTTTGTTTACAGAGTGTCCCTTCCCACACCCTGCCACTACGGATCTACCTGAACCTTTCCTCTCACCTCCCTCTTTTCTTCTCTGGGCTTCTTGTGCCTGTGTTTTCCTTTCCACAGCCTTGCTTGGTTTCTAGCCCAGTCTGCTAGGTCTTCCGACCTTCATACTCCCATCTATTGAGTTCACTGCGCCAAGGATGTCAGGTTCCATTTCATGATTGCCATTCTCCTATTTTCAAAAAGCATTTGTTGGATAGCCATGTGTTTTCAATGGCCAGCAGGAAGCCTGTCCACCTCATGTCCATCCTTGCCCTGCCTAACTGCCCACTGCTGCACCCCACCTTCCCTACTCACTACCCAGGTATTCTGACTATTGTGAGGGTGTAATGCTCTCCTTTGTTGCAACTGCAGAGAACTGCCTTCCGTGCCAGGCAGAACTTTTGAACTCTTACCTTCCCTGAATGCAGCCTGAACCAAAGCCTTCCTGTGTATGCTTCGTTCCTGTGCGATTTTTTTTTTTTGCCATGTACATGTGTTTTACTTAATAAACCTTAGCATGTATTTAACAAATAAGTTAAAAGTAGCAAATTATTACCATGCTTAGTCTCTCATTTCCCAAGGGTACATGTGTTAGCTTTCCTGTAGCTCTTAACTAATGCAGTGAGAACTTAGTAGCGAAGCTGGTGTCAGATGGGAGGATATAGGGAGCATGAGGACAGGAGGAAGAGGCAGCTGCAGGGTTAACCTACCCTCTTCTGGGTGCTTTTAAACTTAGAGAGACAACTGCCTTTTCATCCTAAAGGTTCTCTAAGAGTGAGGGACATGCACCTCCTCCTGCACACTGGCTGTAGTTTCTGTTTGATGGTTCTTATCTACAGCTCCCCTCCCATTACTTGGAAAGAGAATAAAGAGAGCACTTGTACAGCCTGGGAGACCTGGCTGTAGTGCTAGTGGGTGTTGTCTGCATTCTTCCCAGAGCCAGATGACGTCTCTGAACTTGGACTTGGGTTGTAGATGAGAGTCTTCCTCAAGACCTGTTGGGTTTAACTGCTGCACTGTGCCCCACCAACTTCACACTTCCCCAACAAATTTCCCTGTCACTTGTATTCTGTGTCCAGATGTCCCTAGTAGGGAGCTGGTGCACAACTCCCTCCCCCCATCCTCCAGGCCATGTTCTTCCCCAGGCTGTTCTCAGATGCTGGTGGGGTGGGTCATTTGGAGATTGAAGTTGATGAGGTAGGATGCTGCTCAGAGGCAGTGGTGTTTTGAGATGAGAAAGCATATGCTTTGCTTCATGGAAGCAGTATTTGAAAAGCACCGTAATCATCCTAAATAGTTATTGCCATTTGCTTGCCTTTGCCTTCTGAGAATAAAACTGACACTTTCTGTTTCTCTTGCAGAGCATGCTGGAGAAGGGAGGATAAAGTTACCCCCAAGAATATGCAACGCTCCTTCAACGTTAATTCCAGAGGTGGAACATTTTTTCTTTTCCTAGTAAGAAAATGACCCAATTAAAGAGAAGACCACTAAAGACAGACAGGCATTGGAAAATGGACTCGACAGAATCATAACGTGTTTTGATCAACAGTTTAAAAAGCCAATGTCTCGATCAAGGATCAGTCATCAAAGAACACTGTTAAGTGCTAATGAAACCCACAGATGAATAAAAGAGAAAGGCAGTCCACTGCACCTTTTTGTACAGTTTCCAACTCCTACTGACATAAAATGTTCTTTTCACTCCAGGCTCCATCATTTAGTGACCTCTACTCCGAGAAAGCTGGGAGGGGGGACGTTAAACTATTTCACATGGAGACACAGCAAGTATACACTGGGCTGGAGCAACAGTGTAGACTCACCTGGGCTGTGGGGCCTGGGTGTGCTCTTCTCTCATTATATAAGAGCTACTTCATTGTAACTTATTGTGATCATACGAGAAAGACAAAAAGGAGAGAAAATGTACCCCTTTTACTGGAATAATGTTTATGATTGCAAGTGAAATAAGGCATTTTTATCAATATAAAGCGAACCTTGGCTTATGCAACTCTCTAGTGAATACTGACAACTTCACTCACTATCAATAATAAATCTATTTTCTGACAAAGACTGGCATTCTTGCTAGGGCCCTGTGTGTTCCTTTGGCTGGGGTAGAAAGAAGGTTTGGGTGGTGAATTACCGGCTCGCATTGCTATTTATTTGCATTTGTACTGCAACTCTCCAGAGTTGGTTGCAGAGCCAGCCAGGCAGGTGATTGCCTCTCAGATCGGTGGATTCAGGAAGGTTTTACAAACTGCATGAACCTTCTTTTCTTCTAGAAGACTTAGGTCTTTCTGCCTGGAGCCAGAAACAGTGGATAACCTTCAAAAGGGTCTTCCAGCCCTGCTGAACCATGTACGGACTGAAACAATAGTGAACCGCTTTATAACATCCCGATTATAACTGCATATAACCGGGGCTCCAGCCTCCGATCTGAGTGAGCTATTAGCTAAGTGGCGCCTCTCAGGAGGTAGGAGGAAATAACTGTGCTCTGTGTTGTCACCTTTTGTCCTGTAGAATTTTCATTTACTTTTGTTTTGTGGAAAGTTTATCAAAATGATTGCAAATTCATACCCAGGGCCTAGAGAGATGGCTCAGAGGTTAAGGACACTTGTACCTCTTGTAGAAGACCTGAGTTTAGTTCCCAGCATTCCATCTGATGCCTCACAACTGCCTGTAACTTATTCCAGGGGATCCGATGCCCTTTTCTGGCCTCCACATTCACTTGTACTCACATATCCACAAACCTACATCCACACAGATACACAGATGCACACATACCTTGCCTCCCCTCTACACCTGCCTCTCTTGATGTGGAAAGGGACCCATGGGACCTAGTGTCCAAGCATGCGGTAAAGAGTTGGAACATTTACCACATTTTGTGAGACCTAGTAAATGTGTGTGTGCATACCTTCAGGAAAGTGGTGTTTGGAGTCAGGAACATTGAAAGACTACCCACATGCCCAACACTGTTTCTCTAAAGAAAGTCAGGGTGAACACCCCTCAGTGTTCATCCAGGTCCCTGCATTGGCATCTTCTGCATGACATTGCCTCATCAGATGGGAACACACCTGGAGACCTGATGTTGATTCTGAGTGACAGTGGAGACCCTCCCTCCATAATTACTGCGCAACTCTGTGATTGCCATCTAATGAAGGATTTTGGTTTCGGGTTCTTCTATTGGCTGGGTTGGTTTGTTTTAGCTTTTAATGATGCACAATCAGCTGGTTCATTTAAGTGTGACTGATGGAAGCATGTGTAATTCAAAAAGCAGCACACTTGCACACTGTCAGGATGGCATCCAGGTAACCTCCTGGGAGAAATAATAGGTACACAGAAACAAATGTTTGCACAGTGGCTTGCTGTAGTGTTTGCAAATCAGCTAACTCACAAATTCCCTTCTATACTGTTTTGTTTTGCAATTTGGAGCCAAGAACTTGGCGCATCCCAGGTTGCCAGTCTTGTCACTGGCAGGGGAAAGCAGCACTGAGGAGTCAGATGTTTGCTTAAAGCTGGTAAGCCTGGGGATGGGGTGGGTTGTCAGGCCATCTCTGGAACCCTGGAACTGCCAGCTATTAACTTACCATTGTGGATATGTGTGGTTGGTGCAAGGGTGGGAAGGTGGCACTCAGAGGACATCAGAGGGTGGGGGTGTCTTTTTCTAAATCTTTACAGACCTCTCTGTGTAGCTTCATAGTTCTGTCTGGACCACCATGAACGAGGACAAATGCTGGGAAAGAGTGTTGTGACTTACACGAGGCTCATGGAGTTCCTGTAAGTAGAACAGATCTTAGACTACAGTAGTTTCGCTCATCAAGTCAGGAATAATGTGCCTAGAAAGATGCTTAGCTGGTACCACCCTCAACAAACCCCACGTGAGCTCACAGAAAAGCTGGATGGGGGCTGCATGAGTCTTCTCTGAGAAGCCAGTGCTTACCAAAGACAACATGGAATGGTTTAGAAATGATTAACTGAGCTTTAATAACTCCATGTGTTGCGTCTAGCGTTCAGTGAGCTGATGAGACCTCTCTACAGCAGTCCTAAGCAATATTTGGCCTAGACCTGAGCAAGCAGTCACATGGTTTAGAACGAGGGTGGGAGCATGATTCTTTGAATGCTAACATTCATCTTAAGGTCTAATTGCCGACACCTACGTGCCAGGAGCCATAAGAGTAGACCCTGGAGTTACGAGTAAGTTCAATAGACCCATTACATAACAGAAGAACTATGCCTAATAACTATGAGCTATAATCATGGAAAACAAAAAGATTAGAGCAGCTAACAGCTCAAAAGGGCAGCAACAGTTGGCTGACTCAGAATGAGTGAGATGAAAATTAGGAGTCTCGACTTTCTATCCTGACCTGAAATTTGGAATAAGCGGGTTGAATTCATCCATAGGCCCTTCCCGCCTACCAGAGTCCCTCCACCTCTCTGTCCACCAAGTTCTTCTGCGTGTTCAAGCTTCTCACATCTCCTGAGGCTGGAACAGGTACACAGGACCTTGATGGGGCAAGCCCCCCCCCCCCCGGTCAACCTCACTGTGGAGTGACTCACTGTGGTCCTTTCCTTTGTCTTAGGATTTTTTTTATCTCCTGTTCTAGTCTCTAAATCGTCAGTTCTGTATGACTTCTCACTCTAGCAATTTTTTTATGCTTGCTGTAATAAGGGCAGAAGGCTGTCACTGGCCCAAGATATTTACTTGGCGGCCAGGTATGCCTACCCTAGGATGCGCAGTCAAGATTGTGCAATTAAAACGCGTGGTCCAAACCATCCCCAGAAACGAGACCATATCACAGATCTTGTACCTGTACCAGCAGTGATGATTGCATATGGTGGAGCTGCATGCCTATTTAAGAAACCATTCTACCAAAGGCAAACGCCCCACCAGGTCCTCAGGTCTCTTTGGTCTTATTTCTCTTAACCATTTTACAGAAACAAACAGTGAAACAGCATTTGGGGAAATACAGAAAAGGGAAAAGGACTCAAAGATTCAGTTCACACCCTTAGAATGCCATACTGGTTATTTATTTATTATTTATTTATTGACAGGGTCTTGTTGCAGCCCAGGCTGGCCTCAAACTCACTCTGTAACCAGAAATGACCTTAAAGTTCTTATCTGAGGTTACAGGCCTGGTGCAGCACGCCCAGTTTATTGCTGGGGATGGAGTTAACCCAGAGCTCCGTGCATGCTGGCTATAGCCCAGCCCACAACACTGGCTACAGGCAGAGTCTTAGTATCCAGAAACCCTTCCCTTTCCTAGCCTGCCTCTGGACACCTGGACAGATGTTTCTCATCTGCAATCCTTTGAGTGTGTAACTCCGGAACAACAGAGATGCTCAGTGTGAGGGAACCCCTAACACTCCCTGTGATACTGTTTCCTAGTGCTCTCCAATTCCGTGCCTCAATGGGCTGGCTGAACTGATAGCCATAAGCAAAGGTGGTTTTGCTGTCCCTTACCCGGGTGTGAGTCTGTTTCCTTGTTGCATAAGGTCCCTTTACCATAGGAGTTGTGTGTGGCCCCAGCATAGGCAACTTGCTATACCTTCCAGGGTCACTGGGTCCTGTCTGGGTTTGGAAGAAAACTACCAGCAAATTCATCCTCTGTCCCGCTGAAGTTTGACACAGACAACAATTTATCTTCCATGTTGTGCTCTCCCCTCCGTGGCCTCCAGCCTCAGTATTGCTGGAGAAACAGGAAATTGTTTTAGTGCAAGAAGAGAAGCAAAAAAATCAGACGCGTCAAAGATCTCTCCCGCCTTTCCAGTCCCACAGTCCTCTCTAGGCCGCAATAAAGTGCGTTTGTATTTTAGAGGGTAACATGGTGTCAAATCCCTGGTAGATTCCAGGAAATCTGCGCAGCATAGTTGCTTTCAGTCAAGAAGTTTGGAAATTAAAACTGTTCCGTTCAGTTCCCAAAACTCCCTCAAAGCAAGTCAACCCTAAATGGAAGTAGCTACACTGGGATTTAGTGAAGTGCTTGGAGCGTCTCACAGTGAGTTTGATCAGGCAAGGCCTCCACACTTCAAAGATTTCCCCTATGCAAGAAAATTTGACTTCCTTCACCTCTCTGCCCACTCTTCATGCAGCCTTCTCTACTTCTCCTGGGAGGACCCATCCCAGCTGTGGTCATTCTGCTAAGAAGGCTGTGTGCTTTGAATATAAACCTGCCTTCCAAGAAAATTACATTTCCATCATGGCTTTTAAATGCAAATGTGCAAGCCAGAGGTCAGAGGTCCTTGCTAGGGACCACTCTACTCTAGCTGTGCCTTAAATGGACAGCCCCCCATTGCACCCCCACCATGGCCCACATTTGAGGAACCTTCTACAAGATTCCTTCACTGTCCAGCCTGCTGGGGGCTCGGCTACTTTCAGTGCCCACAGCATGGATTGGGAGCCTATGCCCACCTGCTCCTATTCGCTCCCTGCTGATAGATAAAATCCAGGTCAAAGGCCAGGTGACTGTGGCCACCTGCTCATTATCATAGCCTGTGCCACCTAGGAGTCATGGGGAGGACATTTTCTGCATCTCACAGGCCAGACCTCAATCTCAGCATCAAACCATGATGCTGAGCACATTTTCCTAGGGCCTTGCACCTCACCCCAGAAGCATGAGCACCAAGTCTTGTGACGGAACCTCACATACCACGTGGACTTAGAGCACTGTTAGTGGTTTGTGTCAAGAACAAAAGGGGAGCTACACAGCAAACGTGGAAACCCGCGGGGCAGAGGGAGAGGAAGTATTGGCTAGCTGGGAGCCAGGTTTGTTTTAAGTTGCCTCTGTGTTCTCAAAATGCTTTTTCAGCACCCACATGTTAACTGTGAACCTACAATAAAGGAGCACCCACTCCTCCTCACACTGAAGTGCTTCATGTAGAACCTGAGTCTATCAGTGCCTGGAGCCCTGGCTTCCTTACCCCTGGACAGGAGTGTGGTTGTGAACTAGGAAAGATAATACTGTATAGCAGCAGAAGGCAACTTGGGAATCGCTGTGTGGTCCGTGATGCTTGGGAGCATCAAAAGTTCCTGCCTGGAATTCCCAGGCAGCCTCCCTTGGAAGAGCAACTTAAGTGCTGCTGTAGGGACCAGCTCCTCCACTTGATCCCACTGTTATCCTCTGCTTGAGTCAACCCCAGAGTTCCTGTGTTAATTCACCAAGTCTGCACAGCCAACTGTTCTGGGAGGTAGGGATACACATTAAGGGGCGCAGAGTTCAGGAGACAGCTCAGTCTGTAAGGGTCCGTGTGTAATTCCTTTGCTGGGGAGATCCACACAGGCAGATCTGAGACTTACTAGTGAGATAGCCTTGTCTACCTGAGAGTTCTAAGCAGGGAGTAACACTGACCTAACATTCCAACTTACCCACAAGTGAGTTAATCCAATGGTCCCCTGCCTAGTGGAACCATCTCTAGGGAAAGTGGCCTACCTTACACCATGCTAAGGCAATGGGTAGCATCATTCCTTTAATAAGATACTGTAGTTTCCATCCCAGGATCCCTACGCCCCGTTGAAGTCTACAGAGCACAGCCCTGCTGCTGTCGGTCAGGCCTGCTTCTCTGAATTAGAAAAGTGTAACTTCACCTCTTCTTTCTCCTTCGAGGCGTGCTTTTGCTAACACTTCGGGCTTCACTCTTTTCTCTTGAGACTCTCCCTGCCACGTGGTTGCCCACTACACTGCCACATGGTTGCCCGCCATGCTAGTTTAATTCAAGAATCATGGTTCTCCACCCCCCTTTCTTCTCCTGCCTCCTTTGAGCAGTTTCTGAGATTTACAGCTTACCTGCCCTGGGGTTTTTCTTTTAAACCTTAATAAAACTGTCCTCTTGGAATAAAACTCGGGATTTGTTTGACTTTCAAAAAAAAAAGTGGACAGCCCCTGAAAAACAACATCTGAGGTTGTTCTGGACTACACACACACACACACACACACATCACCCCACACCACCCAACAAGGTCTTGGCCATGCAAGCACATTCTCAAGGAGACAAACCATAACAAAATGTCAGATAGGGATGGGTGATAAGGATGGAGGAACAAAGCTCGGGGAAGAACAAGCCTCCATGGGTGTGCTATTTTAGACACGGTGCTGAAGACGGCTCTGAGGAGGAGACCTTTGAGAAGATTCTTGAATGTGGAAGAACCATCCCGTGAAGACCTGGAGAAAGTGCATTCCGAGTTAGGAAAAGTAAGCACAATGGTCCTTTCTTGAGTCAGGAGAAAGTGTGGTGTGTTAGGGGGACAGCAAGGAAGTCATCATGACTTGAGTGGTTGAGAGTTGAGTCTAGAGAGGCAGGCAGGGTCGCATCAAAAAGGACCCTCTAGCCATGGTAAGGATTTGACTTTATTCTGAGTGTGACAAATTAATTGTAGGGTTTGTATCAAGCCATCTGTAGATCTGACTCAAGTTTATAAAAGGTCCCTCTGGCTCTGTGAAGAGTTCTCAAAGGTTAAATGCGAGCAGAGCAGGCACTGGAGACCCCTGTGTTAGCCAAGTGCCAGCCTGGACTAGGGCAAGAGCAGTGGTGAAAACCAGAGGTCAAATTAAGGGTAACTATAAACAAGCCCTGGCAAAGAGAATACTGCATTAGGTGTAGGGTGTGAGGGGTAAGAAATGGAAGAACCCCCAAAACTGCCTAAGCAGCCAGCTAAATGGCCATGTCATTTACTGAGATGGAGACTTGTAACACCAGCAAGATGTGGGGGATTGAGGGCAGGAGACGGAGATCCTGTTCAGAACCTATGAAGTCTAACATCGCCACTGCAATCCTGTCAGAGGAGTCAAGAGACCATCAGACACACAACAGTCTGGAGAGAAGATTGAGTTCCCGAGCACACAGCTTTGGCACAAGGGAGTGTAGAAAGAAAAGGGGTGGGGGCAGCCTATCAACGCTCCAACGTGGACAGGGGGAGAAGAGGGAGAGGAGAGAATGAGCACCGCACTGAGAAGCATAGCAAGGGGACAGACCAAGGGAAGAGTGGCTGAGCAGGAGGAAGGAGCAGCCTTGCTGAATGCTGGGAGCCTGGAGGCAAGAGACAGGCAGACATCAAGCCACTTTGAGAGTTCTTCTGGTGATAGGCGACAATTAAATCCTGGTCAGAGCAGAGCTGAGAGAAGAGCGAAGAAGTGTGGGGTTCTAGGAAGTTTCTTTTGAAGGTTGAGGATCTAGCTAAAGAGAGAAGACCCGTGTGGAAAGTCTTTGGGTCCAGGCAGCACTAGAGCAAGGGTAGTTCAGTCATTCATTCTCATGCAGGAAAGGGCTGGCCAGAGAGAAGAGAAGCAGGGGGACCCGTGGGCATGGTCAGGAGCATGGTCATTCAAGGTCATACTCTTCTGAGGAAGAATGTGTCTGAGGAAAAAGCAGATAAGTAACTAAAGCTGTCTGTGTGTGCCTCCCTTCTTGAATAACTCAGCCTAGAAACCAGCAGAAGGGACAGCCAATGTAAGCCTGCGTGCCGTGAGTCTGGAGGTTGTTAAGTGAGGAGTAACAGTGGCCGTGGCCGAGACTGAGATGAGAATGAGGAAGGCACCTAGGCGAGGCTGGGGAGTTGGGGCTGTTTGGGTTGGGGGGGCAGTAGCAGGGGGAATGTGGTTACATATGGAGGTCATGGTCCAATAAATGAATAGATCACAGACAGTGGAAGTCAGGTTTCTGACTGTCAGAATTACAAATATGGAAAGGGAAGAAACTGAAAGGATTCTGGTTTGGAAGAATTACAGATATTAATGTAAAACTGTGTTTTTAAGTATATATAGCTACAGAAATAAACATAGATAGAGCTATATGTGCATATTTTATGTACATTTGCCTACCCAGATATATATTATACACATATCTATGTATACATATTCATACATGCATGCCTCATCTCTGTCACTTAGGTCTGCTGGGGTCACCAGTACCCGAACAGCACTCACACACTCAGGTCTTCTCTAAGTACCATCCTTCCCTACAAAGAACCATAGGTCCTTGAAGAAATGGCTAGCCACAAGGCCTGGGCATGGCCAACACAATATGAAAATCAATCTGAGACCATTTAAGTATAAAAATAAGTTATAATAACTCATTGATTAACATAGACATGACCCATATGGATACCATAAGCCTATACAAACACACAAGAAAGCGTCTCCTAGAATTTACAGAACACTATAATAAAATAAAAATTAATGTTAAAAGGACTGCTAGAATTATGAAATCATTATTTGGCAACTATCATCATCATAATTCAATCCAGGAACATCAGTGATATTAAAACTAGAGAACCATGTTTCTTGACACACACGATGGTTCTTAAAAAGCCTTCTATATATAGTCTGTTTTCTGTTGCTATAACAAAATCCCTGAGGGTGGGTACATTATAAAGAAAAGAAGTTTAATTAGCTCACAGATTTGGAAGCTGGGAGTCCAAACAGCATCGTGACAGATGGCATCTTGGTGGGAGCATGTGCTGGAGCGGTCAATCACACGGCCAAGGGAGACACAGAGAGCACAGAGGGACAGACTTTCTCTTTTATAGACAACCCTCGTAAGAGCTAATGTGGGTGCCAGGAGAAGCAGCGCATTCCCTCCAAGGGAAGTGACCCTAGTGACCTTACAAACCCTCCCAGGGCCCCACTTCTTAAAGGCCCTGCTATTTCTCACCTCACCTATGAATCCTGGAAAGCACACTCAAGCCAGAGCCAAACCTCCCAGGTTGGCACCAGGCACAGCCCAGCCAACGAGCCACAAGAGTAACCGGAAGCTTGCTGTGAGCGAAGCCGCTAAGTTGCAAACCAAGCGATCAGCACCACGTGCCAGTTATGGGTCCATCGGGATCTGTTCAGATGTGTTCCTGTGACCCCTGCAAGAAAACCTGTAGTCGGAGGGGACATCAGACCCAGGCAAGAGAGACACTACCTGAGAAATATAACCCTGCCACCTCCAAGGTGTCAATATCATGAAAACCAAGAGAAAAAAAGAGCAAACAAACCCAAGTATCGGTTTAAAATCAGGAGACTTAACAGAACAGAGGGTAGGCAGGTTAGAGGCTGGCAATGGCAATTATTTTTCTCTCATTTTGACGACAAGTGTCAGTTAAATAAGTAAAGTTCTACAACTTCTAAAATATACTGCAGAATACTGCCATGGCCCCAGGAAGGGGAAATATTTCTTTTGTGTTTTCTTGACTCATAAGGGGAAAGGCTAGTATATGGAATGACTTACAACCTTAAGACTGTTGTGCATTATGACATGAAGAGAATAAACAGTTGTGCAAGCTTAACAGAGTCATGTTTGTGAAACACGGCCAACAAAAGACTCATATCCTGAATATGTAAAGATCATCTACAAGTCAAAAAAACATAGCCGAACAGAAAAATGAGCAAGAGACTAACATGGGCATGTTACAAAATGTTAAATGTTGGAGGTTTTGTTCATTTGGTCAGTTGGGTTTTGGAGAGAGGATCTCATGTAGCCCAGGCTGGCCTCAAATTTGGTATACAGCTAAGACCGGTCTTGAACTCTTGATCCTCCTGCCTTGGCATTCAAGTGCTGGGATTACAGATGTGAGCCACCAAGCCCAGCTACAGCATATAAATAACTGACAAGCATATGAAAATCACCAGCAGGATTAATCATTAGAAAAAAGCAAGTGGAGTTCTCAGGACATTTCTGCTTATTTTTCAGAATGGTGGAAAGAAGATGAGAAATTCTGAGTATTGACTGAGATATGTAGAGGCAGAAATTGATACAATCAATTTGGGGAACAATTTGGATCTCTCTTTCTCTCTCTCTCTCCTTTTAATTTATTCCTCTCTCATACAATACATCCTGGCCCCAACTTCCCCTCCATCCACTCCTACCAATTCCCACCTCCCTTTACCTCCTCTCTTTTCCAGATCCACTCCTCCTCTGTTTCCCTTCAAGATATCAACTGAACACAGCACAAGATGCAATAAGAGTAGGCACAAATCCTCATATTAAGGCTGCATGAGCAACCCAGTAGGGCAAAAAGGGTCCCAAGAGAAAATGAAAGAGTCAGAGACACCCCCCCTCCACTCCCACTGTTAAGGGTCCCACAAAAAACCCATGCTAAACAACCATAACATACGCAGAGGACCTAGTGAGGTCATGCAGGCTCTCTTTGTGATGGCCGCGTCAGTCTCTTTGAGCCCCTATGAGCATTGCTTCTTGATTCTGTGAACCATGTTCTCCACCTTTCTGGCTCCTGGCACCTTTCCTCTTTTGTGGGGTGCCCCAAGCTCCACCTAACATTTGGCTGTGGGTCTCTACATCTGCTCCCATCAGTTGCTGGATGAAGTCTCTTGGATAACAACTGGGCTAGGCACCAATCTATGAATATAGCACAATATCAGTAGGAATCATTTCATTGACTTGTGGGGGGCAGCAGTTGTGTTTGGTTCTACCCAGTTCTCTGGGTTACCCAGTCTCCAGTTCCTGTCTATCCAGGCAGTGGCTTGGGGCTCATGTTAGACAGACACTGTTTGATCACTCCCACAAGCTCTGAGCCACCATTGTCCCAGCACATCTTGCAGGCAAGGTAGGTTGTAAGTAGGTTTTGTGGCTGGGGTGGTGTCCCAAGTTCAACCACTGAAAGCCTTGCGTAGTTACAGGAGATGGCTGGTTTAGGCTCTGTGTCCCCCATTACTAGGAGTCCTCACTAGGGTCACCTTCATAGATTCCAAGGAGTTTCCACTACACTAGATCACCCTCCAAATGCCCCCCCCAGTTCCAGCTGTCTCTCCCCATATTCTCTCCTTCAATCCATCTCTCCCCTACCTGATCCCTGCTATTCCCATCCCCGTCAACCCACAAAATCTATCTATGCTATTTCCCCTTCCCAGGGAGATCCATGTGCCAACCCCCCCAGAGCCATCCTTGTTACTTATGCTCTCTGGGTCTGTGGCTTGTAGCGTGAGTGAGGCAACCCAGACAGTGAAAGACAAACATGGTATATGTTCACTTATAAGCAGATACTAGCTGTTAAAGCAATACATATGCAAGGTATGATCCAGCAATGTCCTGCCTGGGTACATAACTTGACAAGTTCAAGTAGTACCAGTCCCAGCAGCTACCAAGGAGAAACAACTGATGGGTAAGGAGACGGAGGCATATCATACAATCACAATAACACAAATGAGTGAGTTATGGCCACACATGTACACACAGATGATGATGTTTAACACAAGCCAAGCGCTGGGGCTAAGATGGAGCTCAATTGGTAGAGTACTCACCTACGTGCTTGAGGCTCTGGGCTGAATCGCTAGCACTGTATAAGACCTAGTGATGCACATTTGTAATTCTGCACTTGGGGTGTGGAGGACCTGAGACATGCGCCTAGTGTCCCAAATGGCTAAGACCACAGACACACATTTGCCTGGCTGGTGTATTTAATTTCTAATAATTCACCAAGTTTCATATTTATAGTTTACATTTGATGATAACAAGGGTTGGAAGTAAACATACTCAAGTTTGGGTTGTTCCTATGTCAAGCACTGCCACACCCTATGACAGCTCCAGTAAGGCCTGCTCTAAGCCATCTCTGCATGGAACATTTTATGTCCACCACCTCCCATAGTTATGATCCTTGTGTTGGTTTGGAAGAAAATGGCCCCCCAAAGGGCGTGGCACTGTTAGGAGGTGTGGCCTCGTTGGAGTAGTTGTGTTCTTGTTGGAGGAAGTGTGTCTCTTTGGGGGCAGGCTTTGAGGTCTTTTTTTTTTCTCTCTCAAGCTTCACTCAGTATGACAGTCGACTTCCTGTTGCCTCTGAGTCAAGATGTACGACTCTTAGCTCCGGCACCACATCTGCCTGCATGCCGCCGTGCTCCCCCTCGCGATGATAATGGACTGAAACTCTGAAACTGAAAGCGAGCCACCCCAATTAAACGTTTTTCTTAGTAAGACTCGCTGTGGTCATGGTGTCTCATCACAGCAATAGAAACTCTATCTAAGACAACGCTGTTATTCCCATTTGCAGATAAGGAGTTTGCATAATTTGCTCAGGGGCTCACAGCAACAAAACCCGCATAGGTCTTGCGCTCTGTGGGAGTCTGGCTCCCACCTACTTTCCAAGTTTACCTTTGCACAAGCCTGACTAATCTGGAGCCTCTGAGCATCCCAATTGCTAAAACTGTAGTCCCCAGCCCTTATCTAGTACACATTTGTAGAGTGTAACAAGCTTTCTGTGGACTGAACGAATCCTGAATCGAAGCCCTGCTCTTCTTCATCTTCCCCTCTGCCATGGGCGCAGGAGCACGTTTCTGCAGACTTCCTGAGGTTCCAAGCAGAGGAAAAGACTGGAGAGTCTCCAGCCTGGGGCTGGTGCTAATTTTGCTAGCTGGGGTCTGTCAGACAAATTCCCTACTTCCTTTTTTTACTTCCCTTGAGTTCCAAGACATCTGTGTGACTGCATGGAACTCCCTCCCTCCGCCTGCCACCCAGGAAGCCGGAGATGGAGAGGCAGCTGAGCTCGTACCCACTGTGTCTGCCACAGGAGGGTGTCCCAGGTGCAGTCACTCAGCAGGCCCCAGGTGGGCCACTGGAGCATCGGGCCCAGAGCCCAGCCAAGCTAAATAAAGCTCCTAGGACCGTGCACCGGCTAGGTTCTCAAGGTCTTCTGAGGTGAAAGACAGGAAGGCTTGTAGCAGCAGTTGGTTTGAAACTTCCCAGCTCTACGCTGGCAATTTGTTACTGGTGTACTGGCTTCGAAGCCGGGCTTCTCGATAACGCAGATACAAAGCGCCGAGTGGGGCTGTGTGAAATATCACCAGTGCCGCCTCTGCCACCTGCCTTCGCCACGCGCCCTTTGCTTGTTGCTAAAGGCTTAAAAATAAGCAGCAACCACGAAAAAAAAAAAAAGAGAAAGAAATCAAATCAAAGTCCTAGAAATCTACACATTTTTCCTGCATAATTGTGACCATAACCTAAAGTTGTCCCAAACTGCTAATTATTTGCCTCTGGTCCTCAAACCTCCCCAACCCGTGTTATCTCTTGAACTTTCTATTGTCCTTCATGCTGCCGTATTCCTGTTGCCTGAGTCTGGCAGTCCGTGTATTTCTCCTTCACCCCCTACTCCCTTCAGACTTCTAGAACCATCCATTTGGCCCCAACAGCCTTTTAGAGTCACAAGAACTTAAACCAATCCTTTGTTTTATAGACAGATTGAAGACACATAAATAATGTCTTGCGACAGTGTTACAGGGCACTAAAAAGGTTATAGGCAGTCTATAATATGCCTCAGGGAAATCTTTATAAATCTGCAGAGGGCAGCGTGAAGGGCCAAGCTCTTTCCATAATCTCTCACTACACAGTGTACTAAATACCGCTCATTGCCACCTTCCTAAACTTTAACAACTTCCTTCCTGACAGACCTTGAGTTTGGGAAGGTGACTAAGTCTCTCAGTAAGCAACCACCTTTGAAGAACCTTCATTAGCCTAAACCAAACATGGTGATTCTGTTTCCCTTACCAGCGACTGGCTTAGGAATGGGTATGTGACATATACTAGCCAATGAGGAGGGAGAGACGTCTGCCCTCATGTTTCTGGAGAAGTTCAAAACAGGTGTGGATGAGGCTAGGTTCTACTTCTTCTCATAGCCATCCATGTTGCAGTGAGCATGCAAGACTCTGAGCCTTGGTAGCCACCCTGTGATCTGACAGACCTGAAGACAGAACCTACCCATGGAAGGCGACAGGGATCAGAGATGAGGACCGCTTGCTGTTTCATGATGCGGAGCCGCAAAGTTAGAAAGATGTGCCTGGGACTTCCTGTTAGAAGAGCGTCGCTTGTTTTCCTCGTCATGTGTGTGGTTGGACTGGATTTTCTGTAACCTTTAAAGGAACCTGGAAAGTTCCTGAGTGATAGGTACACCTCCCGGTGACAAACGCAGTGTCTTCTGCCAGGTTATCTACCCCAGGCTAGCTTCTTCCTTAGGTCTAGGGCTTACCAGCCATGATGGTGACTCTTTACTGTCATCTAGACCAGATTTAGACTCAGCATGCAAACACATCTCTGAGCGTGTCAATGAGGCTGTCTCCAGAGAGGTTTGACTGAACAAGGAAGACCCGCCTTGAATGTGGGTGGCACCATCCAGTGCTTGCCAGGGCCAGACTGAATCAAACATTGAGAATCAGCATTCACGTCTCTGCTTCCTGTCTGGGTGTACAACGTGACCAGCTGTCTCATGCCCCTGCGGTCATACTTTTCCCACCATGATTGCATAGACCTTCAAATTGTGAGCCGAAACGAGCCCTCCCTTCCTTCCTTGGATGGCCTTCCTCAAATGTTTGGTCACAGCAACATGAAAAACAATTAATAGAGTGAGGATTTAATAATCTCCCTGATGAACTTATCCTATGCTTAGTCAAGGTTAGGCCTTCCATCTTGTCATGAACAGTTTGTTAAATTAAGTTACCAATCAGACATATCAGAATCATGTAGGAGGTGAGCTGAGGATGTGAATAGACATTCCTCCATGGAAAAGGTACCAGTGACCTGTGAGCATGGGAAGAGATGTTCAGCATCTATAATCGTTAGGGGAATGCACATGAAAGCCTTGTGTGGGCTATGGCTCACACAGTGCCGGCTCTGAATGTACAAGGACCTGAGTTTGAGTCTCTGAAGTCCATGTGCAGAGCTGGGTGTGGTGGTGTGTGCCTGCGAATCCTGAGCTGGCTGGCCAGCTAGTCCTGTCCAATCAGTGAACTCCAGGCTCAGTGAGAGACCCTCTCTCAGTCAGGTGGAAAATGATAGAGGAAGACAAACAAATCGCACATGAGATGCCAGTTCCCACCCACGAAGGCAGGTTTGATTAAAGAGAACTGGGGAGTGGTAGGTGTTTGTGAAGGCAGGGAAATTAGAGCCCGCATACACTGTCAGGCCACACACTGAACAGGCAGTCACTATGACTCAGCATTTCTACCCTCAGGACTATCTCCGAGGGAAATGAAAACTTGGACACAGATAGATAGATATTCAGAAAACTGTTATTCCTAATAGCCCTGGGGTAGGGATGTAGGCCAGTGCTCAAGCACTTCCTAGCATGTGCAAAGTCTTGGGTTTGATCGCTTTCCATTGGAAAAAAATGTTTTAAGGACATATGTTAGCCAAAGAGTGGAAACAAGTCAAATACTATCTGCTAATAAGTAAATAAACACAATGTGGCATATTTGTACAGTGGGCTACTGAGGAAAAGGAATGAAATTCTGTTGCGTGCTACAATGTGGATGGATCTTGAAAACATTACCCATCCCAAAAGGTCATGAGCCATATTGACCCATTCATTTCCTGAGAAATGTAGAATAGGCAAATCCACAGAAACAAAATTGATTGGCACTTGCTCTATGGGATGGAGGATGAGTGCTGAAGGGCACAGGGTTTCCTAGCCATCACAGCAGAAGTAATGGTGTGACCTTAGAGGAGATTTCAATTAATACACACACCTGGTGTGCCT
>PVIU01002792.1:0-161511 GCA_004026605.1 Ondatra zibethicus | reverse complement strand
ATGGTGGGGAGGAAGGAGAAGGCCATGGTGGGGAGGAAGGAGAAGGCTATGGTGGGGAGGAAGGAGAAGGCCATGGTGGGGAGGAAGGAGAAGGCTATGGTGGGGAGGAAGGAGAAGGCCATGGTGGGGAGGAAGGAGAAGGCTATGATGGGGTTCAGGAGGCAGATGAAGAGGTAGAGACCTCTGAACCCATACACTGGGAACAGTTTCATTGTGACAGCATTGTTGGCTTTTGGAGGGAGTTTAGAGTTTGAGACAGAAGAACCAACTTGACATGGGCCCTTCACACAGAGGTTGTAATATTATTGAGCAAAGAATAAAAGTTGAAGTAGATTGAAATACATGAATTCATGAAAACGTACAAACCTACAATGCAAGGTAGCTATTAGTAAAACTCCTTGTTAGAAAGTGCTATAATTAAATAGAGTAAAGTTCTTCCCAGTAGAAACAGTAGTTCTTGACAAACAATAGCACATCATTGGGAGGGTACCGACCGGCCCATAGTAGCCTCCCATTGCCCCAGTGAAATGATTGAAACTGAACTTGACCAAGAATGATTGAAAGGTGGACACTTGCAAGATGACACAGTGACACCGCCCTAGTTCTTTTGCAGGAAAAGTAAATTTACATAGTAAGGGATCTGTACACCTACACAGTAAGGGGTCAGTACACCTACACAGTAAGGGATCTGTACACCTACACAGTAAGGGATCTGTACACCTACACAGTAAGGGATTAGTGTAGTAAGGGATCACCTGGTGCACATGGTGCACACACAGTTAGGATCCCATTTGGTCTATGGTGTTCTAACACAAGAGGTTTAACTTGACTCTCACAGTCCATGGAACCCCTAACTTACCGAAGTTGGAGGGTGGAAGAGAAGCCAAATGGCAACAAGAGAGCGTTCTATGAATCTGAGGGTGAGGGCAATGAACCCGGGAGCCAGTGGCACAAAAGCAAGAGGGGAAGAACTTAAAGTCAAGGAACAAAACTACCAGATACAAAGTGTGGTTCTGGACTAGTTTCCAGTTTGGACAGAGCAAGCTGTAAAAAGAAACTGTAGGACAATGATGACCGAAAAGTTCCAGCCATGATGGGTACAGCAGATAGGAATGCATTGATGGAAGAGGGCCCTCCAGTGGGAAAGAACAGCAGGCTGGTCTCCCTGCATACTCCCAGGCTGCAGGCTGGTGAGAGGTCTGGGTGGGGGAGGGGCTTCTGCACTTCCTGGCTTTCTCCTACAGGTATATATTCTTTTTTAAAAAGACCTTTTCTCTTTTAATTTTTTTCAGACAATATATTTTGATCATATTTCCCCTCCCCACTTCTTATATCCCTACCCATTCAACTTTATATTCTTTTTCTCACTTAAAAGAAAACAGAAACAAAAATAAAAAACAAACAACCAATAAGACAAACGTTAGAACAAAGTGAAACATAAGTCATCCTCTGCCGCCAAACAACAACCTCAGGATTGCTGATGTCCCGATATCCAGATAATCCTCCAGCCAGAGACCTTCAGGACAAATGGCAGGAAGGCTGCCTTGCCAAGAAAGCACCTCTTTCTCTGACTTCACTCCAGGATATTTGCCTCACAGCATCCCTTCTATCCTCCACCAACTTGGACTTTGTGGGCACCAAACTTCGGTGTCCTAGCTCCCTATCCCCATAGGGCCCTTCCCCAGGCTCATGCGCCAAGGAAGGAGTCAGTGCACCAGGGCCGCACAGGCCCCTCTGTGGGGCAGATGCCACATCTTACCCCTAAGTCCCATCTCTGTGCCCTGCAGCGGACTAGCCAGAGGAGGTCCAACAAGAATGTCCCTGTTGGCTCCCACCCTCTGTCACCATCCAAAGGGACTCAGCCACAGTGGGCTCCGGTCCTGCCATCTGGAAACACCCTTCTTCCCTTTATCCTCCTTCTCCCCATCACCTCATCAGCAGACTCTGCCAGGGCTCAAATAGAGATCCAGCCCACCCTGGGTAACTCCCTGCACTTCCGAGGGCAAGGCTCAGGTTATGGGGCAGTCGGGGCATGGGGGCGGGGGTGTCCCGGCTTGATGGGACAGCTTTCCTGGGCGGTAGGACTCCCATCTCTCACCACCTCCATACTCTGCCTTCCAGGATTCAGGCTGTGTTCCCTTCACAACAGCACTCTGGCCAGCCGGCCGGCCGATCTTCCCTTGCTCTTCCTCCCCACCCTTTACCAGCTTAGCTTCCCCGCCCCCAAGCACTTTCTTTCCACCTCAGAAGGCAAGGGCAAGTGGAGGACCCAGAGGACATAGGAGCAAAGCTGTGGAGGCTGAGAGTCTGGGTTCCCATCACTGGTCGTGTGCAGGGACAGTACCTGGAAACCAGCCCTTCCTCTGGATTCTCTCTGGGGCTTGGCATAGAATGAGTGCGTCAAATCATTCGAAGTCCTGGGGGATTCAGGCCCTACCTGGGGTAGGGAGCTGCTTTTCCTGGGGCACAAGAGGGTACTACCCTTTTGGGGGTTGGAGGCTGCCCTTTCCGAGGTAAGGGACTGCCCTGGAGCCCAGATAGGCAGTGCCCACATGAATTTCTCCCTGCAGGAGCCAGGACTAAGCTGAAGATGGGTACCATTTGGGAAGATAGGGTATGAAGGATGGGGTGAGGGTGCTAATGTTGCAGGGGGTGGGGGAAGGGAATGCATTGCAGGAGTGAGGAGCAGGAAGGAGAGCTGAGGGGCCCCAGATGGCCTAGGCAGGACACCCACCTTTCAATGCCCAGGCTGCTGCTGAGGAAGAGAAGGGCTGTCCGTGTCACCTCCAGTGTCTGCCGGCACGTGTTCTGAAGCACCTCCCTGTGTGAGGGCAGCCCTAGTCAGAGTCACCTTGACCAGGGCACTGTGCGTGTAGGCATGGCCTTAGAGAGGGACAGAAGAGGTCTGGATGGATATGCTAGGCGCTTCTCCAGTCCACCACAGTACTCACAGGACCCAGTGGGACCCTCGAAGCATCAACGCCTGCCCATCCAGCAGGACCCGCGCCAGCCACAGGGCCTGGTAACCAGCACCTAGCACCCCCTGAAACATACAGATGGGCAGTGCAGGCCTTCCCCTGTTCCAACCCCACTTCTGTCTCCTGGGGACTGCCCCTCACCTTAGCTGTGTTGTAATCTGCTTGTAGGTCGACCTTGGGGACGAACTTTGGGATGTCCAGAGCAGCTGCAGACAAAGATCCTGTCTGAGGAGCCTGCTTTTATGAATTGGGTCAACTCTGAGGCTATCTTTCCTTGTTTCCAGCTCACAGTCACCCCTCACTGCTGATCTCCAGCCTAAACCTTCCCAACTCTCCAGGTGGCTTTCCTCTGGCAAACTTCGACCCAGCAGATCTTTGCAGTCTCAGTTCTTTATTGCCACCTTGTGGTCATGTTTCAGAACTACAGTCTAAAGCTTAAACCCTGCCTCTCCAGCCAAAAGACCCTAGTCTCTTGCAAGGTTAAAGTCTCCTCGCTCACTTCAGAGGAGGCCTAAGAATAATCCAAATAAGAAGGAATGTTTCTAGAAATTAAGAAAAGAATAAAGCTCTGGACCTTGGCCCACCTGCCCTTCTCTCCAGCAGCTCAAACTACCCAAAGCATCCCCACCATTCATAGAGACTGGAGGGCATAAGGGTTCCAGATACCCCAACTCTGTCGGAGGATCTGGGGAAAGCCAGGAAAGTCTAGTCACCAGCTCAAGTCACAGAGCAACTCAGAGGTGAGCGTAGAATTAAACCCTAAATTGGCTTCTGCTGTGTGAGCCAGAGAAACATTTACGAGGAAAACAAGTCATGCCCTGGGCTGTAACCTAAATGTTCTGGAGGAGAGTGTCTCAAGCATAAAAGATTCAGCCCGAATGGCCCTACTCACGGTCCCTGAAGGCCAGCCCCTTGGGTGCGTCATTGGCCATGCTGAAGAGAATCAGGGGGCTGCTGGCAGCTGTGGGGGCGATGTGCTGAGCTGAGAGGCTTGGATCAAGGACACAAGGGTGACCCTCAAAGAGGTACTCCTGGTGTTTGGGAGGTACGTTGGTTTGCTCATAAACAGCCTCCAAAAAGATGGCAATCCTAGACACATGAGAGGAGGGAGGTGTGGGCACCAGGGGAGGGCTCAGCATTCTGGGCGGAGGGAGGTGTGGGCACCAGAGGGAGGGCTCAGCATTCTGTGGGGAGGGAGGTGTGGGCACCAGAGGGAGGGCTCAGCATTCTGAGGGGAGGGAGGTGTCGGCACCAGAGGGAGGGCTCAGCTTTTTTGGGGGGGAGGGAGGCATTGGCACGAGGGGAGGGCTCAGCTTTTGGGGGGCAGAGGCCGGGGGGGGTAGCTTTTCATCAAAGATGGAGAGGCAAAGATGTTCATGCAAAATGAGAAGAAGACCCAAGAGTTCCAATGCCTAGCCTCTGACTTTGTGTCCAGTCCGGCTGTACTCTCATTAAAATTCTCCTGATCCCATCCAGTGATCTGTGTGTTGGGGAACATGCCTGCAATCCTAGTTCTTGGAAGGCTGAGGCAGGAGGATGGAGTTTGAGGTCAGCTGGGCTAAACATCAAGATTCTATCCCCAACAGTAAAGACCAAGAACTTAGTGAGTACAGCAGTTCTATGAGAAATAAATCATAAGCCCAGGAAACAGAGCGCCCCGCCTCCGAGACTGATAACCCAGGCTAGCACCATAAAGACTATGGAATCTGGAACACAAACCCGGAAGTCACTTGACTTGAACTTGGTGGAAATAGTTCTTTTTCCCTTGGACCTACACCACGGCTTAGATGGGGGGGGCTCTTATTCTCTCTCTCTGCTGTTCCCACTCACGTGTTGTGGGCATGGATGTAGACATGATGCAAGACAGCCTGGGGTAGGGAGAAGACATGGATGATAATTCGCTGCAGGATGTCACTGGTCTCCCCAAAGAACTGGTCAAAGCCCCAGCATTTGGCCTGCTCTGCTTCCAGGATGTTGGCCAGGATGGGCACCAGTTGACTCTGCAGCCCCCTACACATACACAAGACATGAAGACTGTCAGGGCTGGGGCCCAAGCATCCAAATGGAACTTCCCAGGCTACAGAAGAGAAGTGGAGAGCCCAGGGCTCTGCTGATACATCCTGAGAGACCTGACTCAGCAGAGAAGTGGTCCCTATCTTAGAGAGCCTGCCCCTCTCACTTACATGGACAGTCTGCAGGTGATGGGGAGGCTATAGCTCCACTCCAGGGGCCCGTTCTCCTGCCTCTGAGTCCCTGAAATGGCCCCGACTGGCTTCTCTGTGGTGATTCTGTACCTGTAGTGGGGCAGAAGGAGGCCACTAGACCCCCCTCCCCACCTCCCATCCATCCTACTTTCTCTCTTACCAGCAAACTTTAAGAAACAATAAACTCCAACCAGAGCACGGTCCATGTCACCCAGCCACTGTGAGGTAGCTAGAAAATGACATGGGAGCATCCTGGGTCTACCTGTGAGATCACCTCTGCCCAGCCAAGCTCCTGCCTTTAGGCGGGAGCCCTTCTCGCTGTCACTACGGCTGTTCCAAGACCAGCCACCTCCACATCTGTGCCGTGCTGAGTTCTGAGCCTCACTTTTCTAACTGCTCCCCCAATCTAGCCTTCCCTGATAGCCCATTCCATTCCAACTTTCCCCCTTGTCCCCAAACCTAATATTGGTTCCACGCAGCTTGCCCCAGGACCAAGGGTGCACGCACCAACCTTCCTGATGACACACGGCTAAGAGAAACACCCTTGAGATGACTTCCATTCATTACAGGATGGAGGAGGGAAGAGACGCTAACAATTGATCAGTTCTGAGGAAACCATCCAAGAACGATTTCACATCCCTGAACATATGCTGACTTCGACCACTGCGCTTCTGACTTCCAAAGCCATTGTGCTCTGCCTCTCTGTACCCTCTGCAGGCTACCAGTGCTGTCACAAGCACTTCTTCTGGACTGCCCTGCAACCCCAAAGCCCTCTCCTCTCAACTGCCCACTACCTACCGCTAATGTAGACCTAGGTTTTTCTTCCCCAATATTTATTTATAATGAGTTCTTAGCACTAGGTCCAGCAGATGTTTTCCCACCTGCCCTCCAGCTATAACCTTGGGAACTTGTCCCAAGACTTGGTCCTTTTTCCCTACACAGCATCAGTAACAGCTCAGCAGATCCTGTATTGCAGGGCCCTCATTTCAGTAGTTTGCTCTTTGGTTCTGGGCAGTACATCCTGGCAGCCCCTGTTTTTAACTCCTCCTATCAGTCAGTGACAGATACTAGGAAGACCTTGTGCCTGGGTACCAGCTCCATCTTCACCCCTGCAGCCAAGGCAACCTTGCAAGCCTCCTTGAGCCTTAGTGAAGATATGGTGAGATAGGAACAGGGGCAGGGCTAGAGGGAACACTGAACTAACACAAAGGGGTATGAGTGCTTTCTACCAAGCCAGGGGTGAAAGGCTGTGCCTCTGGTTGGATTAGAAATGGCTCTGAAAGAGTCAAGGTAGGGACCTGGGAAGGAGACACAGCAGGACCCAGTGGGGGAAGGGCCAGGTTTCTGCCAGGAAGAAGTTCCCGGGGGGGGGGGGGCTGCCCCCTTCATTCCCTGCCCCATTGCCCACCGTACATGATCTCCTTGTTGCGCCGGGGCCCACCAAAGGGGAGGAAGGGCAGACTACCGGTGGCTGCATGGTACAGGGTCACCCCAATACTCCAGAGATCCACAGTCACCCCGAACGCCTTTTGCTGGGGTTTGCGAAGCACGGCCCGCTCATACATGTCAGGGTGCTATGGGAGAAAGGTAGAGGATAGCCATGGAGGGACAGTGTGGGCACTCCTAGGGGACTCTTAGGAAGGCACAAAGCAAGGGGCTGTCAGCTTGGGGCAGAGGGTCTCCAACATGTCACTTACCAGGTATTCCTCCGTACCATAGACAGAAACAAAGCTCTCCTCATCGTCCAGCTTCCGAGCAGCCCCAAAGTCGGACAGCTTGTAGATGCTCTGCCCCTCCTCCCCCACCAGGCGCATGATGTTCCCAGGTTTGATGTCACGGTGGACAATGCCATTCTCCCGCAGGTGGTTCATGCCAGCCACTGGGGACAGAGAGAGCACTACTAGCTTGGCTCAGCTAGGGACCAGTCGGTCTAATGTCTGAGCTTTGTCCTGAAGAAGAGTCTGTCCTTGGACAAATAAACAGCGGGCTGCCACAGGGGACTCAGTACAGGGAAAACTGGAGAACAGAGAAGCCCAGAGGGCTAAGAAGGGGCTTTCCAAGCTGGGGAGAGGGACCATTGGTTAAGAGGACGGGCTGTTCTTTTTTTTTTTTTTTAAAGATTTATTTATTTATTTATTTATTATGTACACAGTGTTCAGCCTCCATGTATGCCTGCAGGCCAGAAGAGGACACCAGATCTCATCACAGATGGTTGTGAGCCACCATGTGGTTGCTGGGAATTGAACTCAGGACCTCCGGAAGAGCAGTCAATGCTCTTAACCTCTGAACCATCTCTCCAGCCCCAGGCTGTTCTTTCAGATGACCCTGGTTCAATTCCCAGCACCCACAGGTCAGTTCACAACTAGAACTCCAGTTCCAGGAGATCCAGGGTCTTCTCCTGGCCTCTGCAGGCACCGGTCATGCATGCGGCACACAGGCATGTACAGGCAAAACACCCACACACATAAAGTAAAAAATAATATAATAAATTTTAAGGGGGCTGGAGAGGAGGTTCATTTAAGAGCACCTGCCACTCTTTGTGAGGACCCAACTTCAGTTCCCAGCACTCACAGGGTGGCTCACAACCATCTGTCACTCCAGGTCCAGGGTGTCTGACACCCTCTTCTGACCGCTGAGGGTACCAGGCCACACGCAGTGCACATGCATTCATGTAGGCAAAACACTCATACACATTGTTATCTAGTTTTTTAATAAATAAAAGGAAGGGATCCCAAGGACATCATAATATTGACTTATTTGGATTTTGTGGGGGAGCCCAGGATACATCTTTTCCATCTTATTATTGACTTGTGGTAAAATATACCTAATTACAGTTATCATCTAAAATTTTGGTTTTGGATATGTTTCACTATGTAGCCCAGGCTGCCCTGGAATTCCTCATCAGCCTGCCTCAGCCTCCCCAGGGTGGCCCTTCAATTTAACCGCTTTTAAGCACATGGCTTTAAGCACATTAACCTTCTCCTCCTCCAGAATAAAGTTCCTAACAGCACTCCCTACTCTGCACTCCCAGCCCCGCACAGCATTCTGCCTTTGCCTCCAGCAACTCGACTCCCCCAGGAGCTGCACCCAGGTCCTGGGTTGAAGTGTGGTTTTTGCCTCTGTATGGCTAGATCCCTGAGCACAGTTTCCTCCACATTGCCTGTGCGTTAGAATTCCCTCCTCTGTATGGCGCTACTCCATTGCCTGCAGGCAGCCAATCCTGTTTGGCTATCTTACCTGCTGCCTGTCGTGAATGATGCTACTACCAACACCGGAAAACAATCGTTTTAGAATGTTCTTTTTACAGCTTTGAGCTGAATCCATCACATGGGTCCTCGTGGCCCCACCCCTCTGCCTCAGACCCACTGGGACACCTGTTTCAGAATAGCACACTCATCCTGGACATTTCCGGTGCAGGGGACCTAGGGATGGGGCATGGCTCACCCACACAGCGCAGGACCACCAGGAACTCCTCCTCGGGAAGCCCAAATGTGTTCTCAGGGTCTTCCAGGACACTCAGTAGGCTCCCGCTGGGGCAGTACTCCATCACAATCACCTTCTGCTGGCTGCCTCCCTGTGCACAGGGCAGAAGGAAGCTTGAAGAGGAGGGTACTTCTGACATCTGCCTGTCAGGAGGTTGCTTACCTAGAGCCCACAGCCCTCATTCCCTGGCATAGCCTCTTGCCTGGCCTTCCATCTCAGACACAGGAACCCAAGAAATCCTCTCTGATCAGGCACTGAGTCCCCCTTTCCTTTCGTAATGGTCCCACACCACAGATTCCTTACCCCGCCCACACCCCCAAACCCCCGCCCGCACCGGGGCTCTGGACTGCTGATGGGCCTTGTCTTGCCTATCCCTGGACTGCAAAGGTCAAGATCAAGAGCATCCGTCTCTAACCAAGCAGAGGACCCACCGTTTCCTCCACGGCGAACAGCTTGACGACATTCTCGTGGTCAAGCTTCCGCAGCACCTCAAACTCCCTCACTTGCACCTCGGGGGGCCGCCGGTAGCTGGCTGAGTTGAAGACCTTTACAGCAACCACCTCACCAGATTTCTGGCGTGTGGGCATAGGGTTGGGAGTCAACAAGGGGCCCGTTCTGGTCCTACCCATCAGGGAGCTGCCACCTTCCCCTCTCGTTAGCCTCTTTCCCAACCCAGCCCCAGAGGAGAGAGGCGGGGGCTGGATGGGCTTACATTGCAGCCCCTTCCCCTACTCAGGGGGCTGGAGCGGTACTTGGAGGTGACACACCTGGTACCCCACGAGGGATGACTTGTGTTATTGCTCATTTTGCCATAGATAAGAACTGCCTGGGCAGTCTACCCGGCCTGCAGCTTCTGAGCCTGGGGTGTATTCTGACATAGCTCTGTAGCCACTGTAGGACAAACTCAGACAGGCCCAACCTCCCAGTCCTGCTATTCCTAGATCCCACTTGCTGTCACCTCCTCTTTTGCCTTGCCCTCTAGTCCCAACATGTCTCTGACAGAGGCAGCATTCAGAGGAATTTTTCCAGCATCTCAGCTGAGGTCTCAAACCTATGAGTCCTTTCTCATCAGGGTAGACAGAACAGAGGCATGGGATTGTTTCCCAGCTACATAGAATCCTAGTGCCCAATAGAGGGCTAGTTTTAGGGCATTTAAGGGTCTGGGGCCAGAGTTGCTATTACCTTGTTTCGGGCCTTGTACACACTGGCAGTGGCCCCCTGCCCTAGCAGGTCATCAGTGTGCCATAGGTAATTAGTTGTACTCTGCATCTCCCAGGTTTGGCTACCTTCCACCTGGGAAAACAAAACAAACAACCATTGGGGGTCCCAAGGTCCCATGCCTGACCTGAAATAGATACTGGTAGCCAGCCATCAGCTCCCAAGACCATCCCATAAAGGGCTCTGTGTGGCCATGGCATAGGCAAGGGAGCCGGGGAAATGGTGGTATAGGAAGATTAAGTAACTTCCCCCCAAAGAAACGAAATGGCAGCAGGAGGGCCTCAAGCTTGCATCTGTTATCTCCATGGGCACTTCTCTCTGTCCTGGGCCCTAGGTCCCTTCCAACACCTTTCAGAGGTAGGCCAGTCTAGGGGGACTTTCTCTATCACCTCTTTAGGGCACTGGGGACTCAGAGTTTCGGCATCCAGGCTGGGATTGTCCCAGGAAGCAGACACAGTATGGGAAGAAGGGCCCTGGGTCAGCCAGGGTCAGGCAGAGTCAGTCACATCGCCACAAATCTCCAGGATTGCAACATGGGTCTGGAGAACCTCCCTTCACCCTCCCTACTCTGCTTGCCTGGCCCCAAACTTCCTACTGTTGGGAGCTAACAGCTGCTCACCAGGCAGTCAGGGCTCGCCCAGTGCTTTTCCAGAAGGGACAGGGCTGCAGGGAAAACATCTAAGGAGAAAGGATGGGAGGAACAAAAGGGAGGGGTAGGTGATGGAGGAGAGTGGGGAGGATCTCAGACCATCACACACAAGGGCCAAGAGCCCTGGGGAAGATCTGAGACTGTCTACACTCTGTTCCTCGTCTTTGCTCTCATCCTGTTCCCCTCAAAAGCTGGTTCCTCTAAAGCAACCAGTTCCAGAAAGTGTAGCCTCAGAAGTCACACTCACAGCCTATCTGCAAGATAGGGCCAGAGTCAGCCTTTGGGGATGCCTGAGGGTAGGAGGGGCCACCACCCCTTCAATGTTTTGAAATAAAGTTGCTTTAGGCAGGGCCTCTTCCTGCTCCATCAGTTCACTGGGTCTTACACCAAAGATGGCTCGATTTTGAGCCTATTCTTTTTTTTTTTTTTTAAAGACAGAGCAGCCAGCCCAGTACCTTCAGTGGTATTGAGGGTGGTCTTGAACTTCTGCATCTCCCTCCCAAATGCTCGGATTATAGTTGTGAACCACCATTCCCTGTTAACTAGGTGCTGGGGATCAAACCCTCGGCTTTGTGTGTGCTCGGCAAGCGTTCTACTGACTGAGCAAGCGAGGTTCCAGCTGGTTGTCTAATTTAAAGATGCAAAGCCTGGAGAACATCAACTTTTGAGATGGAAGCCTCTTGAAGAGACCAGTAGTCATGCCCTAGTTTTAGGCAACACACTCACATTTGCATTATGCAAAAGTAAGAGTGCTGGTGAGCCCTTCCAAGGCAATATGGATGAGTAGCCCATGGTTCTCCACATGGCTGAAGAGTCAGTCCAATGTGAAGCTCAGGCAGGCTATACTGGAATGGAGGTCAAGGTCCTAGGCTTGGGAAGTAGGGGCACCAGATTGTAACACCTTCATAACTCCACCTTGGTCCTCAGCCAAGCTCTGGTGTTAGAGCAAAGCGCAGCTAAGGTCAGAGAGATGGGCAGTGAGATGCACGGAACAGAATCCCCCACAGGCTGCATGGTCCTGGGTTCTGTGCCTAGAAGCTCTGACTACAGCACACCTGGATCACCACTGCACTCTCGTCTCCCACCAGCCCCTTCTACGCGGAATGTGCAGTAGCCTTCAGTGAGCCAACACCAGCCGGCTCATGGACCCCCATCCTCCCTGGGCGTTCTTCTGTGGCAGCTGTACTTACCTGCACTCCGAGTAGCCCAGAATCAGGCAGGCTCTCCCTGGCAAGTGTGTGTTATGCTTTCTGTCTGGGGCAAGTTCAGGAGCTGAGCTACACCGGAAAGAGAAGGGTGGGTGGATGAGAGGCCCCCTCGGTGCTGCTGTTTGATTCTCAGCCCCATCAAAGGCCACCAGTGTCAGCTTTTTAACCCTTTCCCGTTGTCACCTTCCCTACAAGACTGGGGGTTTTGCAGCCTCTTTCCACATGTCCTGGGAGCCTCTCCTGGATATTCTGGGCCTCAGAGAAAAGATCCCAGAGGTCAGTAGGGGTACCCAGAGCTGAACCCCAGCTTTGCAACAGCATGTTGGGAAGCAGAGGCCAAGATCTGAAACTTCTTGACCAGTAGTAGTCTCCTCAGGGCCATAATCCTCCCTGCCCCTGCCAGGCCTCCAAACAGTCCTTTCTGAGAATCGTAAATTTTTTCAACAGTACACCACCAGGTTCCCAGCAGCCTCGAGAAAGATAGAAGGGGGGCATTCAGTTGAATGTTTCCTTGAAGCTGCCCCACCTGGCTCCCCCATGCCGCCCTCCTCCAGAGCAGCTATACACTCACCCCATCTCCCAGTTCAGCTGCAGGGGGATGTAGACTTGTGGGACTGGGTGGCATCCCCAGGGATTTCAGGCCTTGAAGTCAATCCTGGTAGCCATGGGCCCCCAAGATTAACACACAGGCAAAGCTAGTGGTGATGGCCTGGACCTGAGGGTTCTCCCTGCCTCTCTGACAGCAGCGGGTACCCAGAAGAGCAGAGCCTAGGCTCTAAGTTCTATCCTACTTCCTGATTCACTTCTCTCCCTCTCCCCACCTCTTTCCCTCCCTTCCTCTCTCTCTCTTAAAGAGACAGGCAGCTCAGCCACTGCCACACACACACCTCCACCCCACATCAGGAAAGAGAAAGGATGCTGTAAGTTGTCAAGTGGAAGCCTTAGGACCCTTGTCTGAGCCACAAAAAAGTCAGCAACCGAGGCTGGGGCTTCTGTGACAGGCAGGGAAATTCAGGGCTCTGCTTAAAATCAACTAAAGAGGTTAAACAAGTTAAACCAAGTTGAAAATTGCCTAGAAAGGCCCAGGATCTATGCTTGGCCTCTCCCAGAACTGGACAGGGCTTGTCTTCCTTACAGCCTACAAGAACAAGCACACACCCAGGTCATAGCCTCTGCTTCAACTGACCTCACACACAGCCACACAGCCAATCCCACCACCACCCTCGCCTCAGGGCAGCTTTCTGACCGCAGCCTGAAGGTTGGCTTTAGGATGTGTAGGTGGCAGGGAATGTAGTATTTGGTAAACTCTGGGAGACTGGGAAGTGATTTTCAGACCACATTAATAGAATCAAGTCTTACATACCTTTAGTAATTTGCCCATGATTGCCACCTTCTCGGCCATAACCCTGTGCCCTAAATATCCTGGGAAGCTGGAAGGGGTCTGTGCTGCTCTGGTCAGCTCTGAGTGGGCAGTTGGATAAGTGGTTAAAACCGGGAAATTCCATGTTTCTCTAGAATGTTGGTGGGACTTTCCCCTGGCCACACCTGGTGATTTCCTGCCAGCCCCACCCCATCAAAGGCAGGAGAGGCAAGAACAGGCCCCAAGCTTGTTGCCTTGGCTGACAGATTCACCCAATAGTAGCATGACAGCTAGAGGCCCTGAAGTGGCTTCTCACAGCAGGGCCAGCAGAGGCATCCCTGAGGGTTCCATACTCCAGCTTGCGTGTCACAGGTTCCCATCTGGCAAGAACACAGGGGACTTGTACTTGCTGATCACCCAGGGCTTGGAGAGGACAGAAGCACTTGCTTTCTCTAGCAAATCACTTAGCTGCTGCTGCAAGAGTCTCCTACCCTCTAGCAAAGTGACTCCTTTCCACGTGGCTGCGCCATCAGTCTAGAGCAGAGCTTTCTCAGCTGTCCTGATGCTGCCACCCTTTAATACAGTTCCTCATGTTGTGCTGACCCCCAACCATAATATTATTTTGTTGTTACTTCATAACTGTAATTTTGTTACTGTTATGAATTGTAATGTAAATACCTGGCATGCAGGATATCTGATATGTGAACCCCCAAAGGGGTCACAATCCACACATTGAAGACCACTGGTCTAGAAAGTCATCTGAATGACTTTCATGATCAGAGTACCCTTCTGGCCCAGGGATACTGTTTTTCCCATTGAGGTTTATAGGATCACCTGGCCTATCCTGAAGGCTGCTCACTTTCCTCCATGAACCAGCACTCTTATTTTCCTTTCCCTGGCTAGCCTAATTAATCCCTTTTCCTCAGGGACTTTCTTCTAACACAAGAATCAAGCCTAGCATCTCCCATTAAACAGGCCCCATGGTGTGCTCAGGACAGAAAAGGAGAGGCCTAGGCATCTTATCCCAGATATGTGGGGTGCTGGACAACGAGGTGGTGAATGCAAGGAGATACATACTAAGCAAACAGTGGCTTTGCGGACCTCGACGGGGCAGCAGGAAGGGCTTGTCAGGCTTGCTGGGTGCTCGGAGTTAGGCAGAAAAGGGGAACTAGTTCAAGCATAGGAAGCAGGGGCAGAGGTGCTGAAGCATGACAAGGGCATGGATAGTTCAGGGCATTGTACTTGGGATGCTAGGGAGAACCAGCAAGGCAGAACTGTGCTGCTAACATGGTACTTTACCAATAGATTCTGGGAGGAAACTACCTTGGTGTGGACAAAATAGAGGACTGTCCTGCCCACTGTATGGAAAGTTCAAGAGCCTGGAGAGAAGAGGACGTCCATATGGGGCCTTGCTACATCTTCTCAGGCCCAAGGAATCATAGAAGTAGTGGCAATCCAAAGGCAGCATAGGGACTAGAGGCGTATGCGTGTGTGTGTGTGTGTGTGTGGCAACTCTGGGAAAGAAACCCTCATGTCTGCTACTGATGGAGGCTGGTGTGGTGGAAAAGGCCGCTACATCATCATCAAAGCCACCTCCTAAAAAGGACTTGTCATTTAACCTTTCTCATAGGATGGTATAAAACAAAGAGATGACATACTTGGTACCCAGTGGGTTTGGAATAGGTATTATTTTGGGCAGAGTGGCACATCTGTGGTTCCAGCTTCTAGCAAGGCTGAAGCAGGAGGTTCATTTGAGCCTAGTAATTCAGAGTCAGCCTAAATAGGGCAACAGAGCTAAAGCTGGGAGTGTAGTTAAGTAGTAGTACAACTCAGCATGCTTGAGGCTGAGATTCCATGCCCATTAGTAGCTGCTGCAAACCCCCCCCCCACATACACATTACTTTCTAGTACCTTAAAAGTAAGAATCGGGGCAGGGAGGTATTTGTGTGTGGGCTTATTTATAGGGCTGTACTTAGTCACAGAGGCTAAATGACAAAACCTCAGAGCCTATAGCTAAATGACACCGTCGTAAGTCAACTCTGACAAGGAGTTTTGGTGCAGGGGGGACAAACACTACAGCCAGAACTAGTACTTTTGCTCTTCCCAAGCAATGGAAAAGAGGCTGTGGGTACACTATCCAGGCCCCCAAGGGACCTGGTCCTTGTGCAATTATCTGTCAGTCCTAATCTGGAAATGTGCTTCCTTAAGACCCCGCCTGCAATTTAGCTGAACTGAAAGAAACAATTGAAAGTAAGTTCATTACTCAACAACCACTGCCTGTCTATGCCTACCCTGGTATCTGCTGTTCCTCCTGAGACAGGATCATGTGTCCCTTCTGCTGGCACTGCCACCTCCACTTGGGCTATGCAACTCAACTGTGCCTCCAGACTGTCTCTCCCTGGGTCTGCCCACAGAATGAGCAAAATGTGCCTCCACTCTGTCTGTAGAACAAACCCTGGTCCTTGACTCCTCTGGATGCTCCCAGCTCTCGGAGCTGCTGGGTCTTCCTTCTCTGTCGCCTAGTCCATTCCAGTGAGATTTCATTTCCCATCTGCAGAAAAATCCTTTCCTTTTGTTTTGTTTCCTTTTTTGAGGCAGGATCTCTCTATGTACCAAGAAGTCCCATCCCCATCCCCAGCCCCCTTTTTTCTTTTGAGACAGGGTACCTCTAAACAGTCCTGGAACTTGATAGGTACACCATGGTGGCCACAAACTCACAGGATCTTCCTGTCTTTGCCTCCCAAGTGCTTGGATTAAAGGTGTGCTCCACCACGCCCAACAAAAAATGCTTCCTTTCACACCAGCCTTACCTCATCCCCATGTCACTGGCCATTTAGCAGTTGGCCCCTCCCTTTGTCAAGTGCTTCCTTTTCCTGGTTGCTGTGGTGTGTTCCCTTTTGCCACCTAGGTGCTGGGCTTACTCCATTTTTTTTTTTTGGATCCTTCTTTACCAGATTTCCCCTTTCTGTCTACACTTCACATCAGAAATCTCAGTTTGAATTCAACTCTTACATCTTCCCACTTGTGGATCTTTTGATCGTCTCAGCATGGCCTGCCTAAGCAGAAATCTTAATTTTCCATGTTTGATTTCAGATCACAATGGCCTTCCCCCTTTAAAAAATGGAGTCTTATATTGCCAAAGCTGGCTTTAAGCTGTGATCTTCTTGCCTCAGCTAATGAGTATCTGGGACTACTGGCACATGTCACATGTCACACAGCTCCATAATGCCCTTTCTTGTTCAACCCAGCATCATTTTCACATTTACTTATTTTGCTTTTCTTATGTTGAGTAGGAAACAAGCTCTACTGCCTGTTTTTCCTGCTCAGCTCAGCACTTGAATAGACAAAGTCAGTTATTAACTAATTGATTCTTTACCACATGTAATATTAGGGTTAGCTTCTGAGTCAAAGGAAACTTCCTGTCACTGTGGCAGCTCGTGCTTGGAAACCCCAGCACTCAAGAGGCTAAAGCAGGAGGCTGTGAATACCTCATGAAATCCTTTCTCACCTACCTTCCTAGAACAATGGGATCTATAAATGGGTAATCCTAAATCCATACTCACCCAGTCTCTTGTTTTGGTTCCCATTCGGTTGAAATGCACTTGTGTTTTGACTGTTCACTGCTTCCATCAACGTCCCATCAGAATATATATGGAAGAGGACCCCAAAAGCATGACCTTTGCTGTAGGATTCTCTAAAAGCATCTTTGGTGTTTTGCCCACAGCCTAAGAGCTGGCTCCATCTCAGCAACTCTGTGGTTCCAGGGATCTCTCTTCACATACTGCTGCCAGGGGTGAGACCCTATACCACAGGGTGGCAGAACAGTTTCAAGTTTGACTTGCCTCAGGTAACAATGCTACATGAGCATTGTTAACAGAGAGAGATAAGACAAGCTGGTAGAGCAAGAAGACGCTGAATACCAGGTACATAGGAGACAAACAGGAAGGTGTCCGTCTAGGGCTGGGGTAGGAACCCCTGTGTTACTACTGAACACAGGCAATGCCAATAAACAGACTTGACTTATCCTCAGAGATAGCTAGTATTATATTAAGCTCCCTAAAAACAAATGTTGGCCCCAGGCTTTGAAGAATTTATTCTAATTTGTTACCCCCCTGGGTATCTTGCTGCTTTTGATAACTAGGTATTTATTCATTACAAATGTCCACATTGCACAAGACTTGTGCAAATGTAAGCCAGACCAAATTCCAGCACAGAGAGGGGAGTGGGCATGAAGTCTCACTCCTAGCAGAGGAGTTATTAGCAATTGTGAGCAGCTGGGAAAGGGAGGGTCAATGCTCTCTAAGAGTGTAGCCCCTGATAAGAAGACTATGCTCCGGTAGAAGGTCACATATCCAAGAATATTTGGACAGCACAAATCAGCCTTGATGGAGGGAGCAAGGCTGGGTGGGTATGGAAGGGGGTGTGAGTCTGGGAAGAACTAGAGGAGGATAAATATGATTAAAACACGCTTTATGAAATTCTCAAAAAATTAAATATGTATGTACCTGTGTATGCATGCACACTTGTCCTTACTTGGGGTAGGAAGGCAGCTTACAGTGTGAGAGGTTAAATACCCCCACACAAAACAGGAGCTGTGTGCAGAATGGGACCAAGTACTAAGCTGGTTGCTCATATACCATTAAGGAGGTAAGATAAGGACAACTGTGCCATTTTAGAAATTAAGCAACATTTTAAAAAAATAATTCTGATGCTGGCTGTGATGGTGCACATCTTTTGTCCTAGCATCTGGGAGGCAGAGGCAGGTGGATCTACATGAGTTTGAGACCAGCCTGGTCTACAAGGTAAGTTCCAGGACAACTAGGGCTACATAGAGAAATGCTGTCTCAGAAAAAAAAAAAAAAGTTTTCAAGGGCATAGTGGGACACGCTTTTAATCTCAGCACTCCGGATGTGGAGGCAGGTAGATTTCTGTGAATTTGAGACCAGCCCTGGTCTACAGAGTGAGTTTTAAGATGGCCAGGGCTAGAAGGGGAGACTCAATCTCAAACAAGCAAACTATGTGTATGTGTAAGTGTATGTAGATGTACACCACAGACACACATGCACTCTGCAGACTCAGCTTTCTCACACAGAAGTGAAGCCTCCAAGAGACAAGTTTTGGGGGTTTCAGTCCATGACTGGCTGGCCTCATTGCTTTGGGCTTCAGGTAACATATCATGACAGGCACACACAGTAGAGTAATGAGCAATATTGTATGAACTCTACCCTCAAGCTCACTTTCTACCAAAACACAAAGCATCTCTAAGGGAGAGGATGCATTCCTGTATCTTCTACCCCATTGGCAACAAGGCATGTTGGTCAGAACTTCTTCTAGATACAGGGGAGGGCCAAAGGCAGACTGACTCAGGGATGTAGCTGTGAAAGACAAAGAACCATTGGCGGGGCTGGAGAGATGGCTCAGCAGTTACAAGCACTGGCTGTTCCTGCACAGGACCCGGGTTCAGTTCTCAGCAGCCACACAGCAGCTCACAACTGTCTGTAACTTCAGTTCCAGAGGATCTTATGCCCTCTTCTGACTTCTGTGGTACTGTACGCCATGTACTGTACAGACAAACATGAAGGCAAAACAGCCATACACACTAAGCACAAAAGATAAATCTTAAAATACAGAAACATCTGGCCACCCTTAGTCGTAGCTGGCAAAGTTTCCAACCAGCTTTACAGGTTTCAGTCTTCCAAATGGGAAATCTGATCATAAAGGCAGAAATGAACAGTCCTTATTAAAAACAAAAGGCAGGTTCTGTTAAGGAAGTTCTTATGGCCACAGACTGGTCAACAGTATGCTAGAAGACTTCCTACAAAACCTCTGAAGAACCACACAGGAGCCAAGTGGAAACAATGGTGCAGAGGGCAAGAGTAGCCAAGAGAAGCCAAGGTCACCTTGTTCCTCCTGTGGCTAGGTATGGGCTCTGTTAGCGCAGTTTTGACTTGGTTCTTTCAGGGAGTGGGAGTGCAGCAGCGGAACCTAAAAACGTATTTTATTCTGAAGTTGTGCTTTGGATTTTCCCCAATCCAACATCGGCTGAGTGAGTCTTAGGTTCACACAAAGCATCTTCAAGCATAGATACAATATTCCAGTTATCAACACCATTTTAAAGAACAGACCATTTTACACAAATGTGACATACAAATCAGACGCCACCACATTGCAGCTCCCTGGAAGATCTATGTTCTCTTCTGAACCGAAGTCCATGCACACCAGCCCTTCCAGTGGTCTGTTCATCCTGGTGCTGGAGGATTTCTCATCTCCTTGGGGACAGACAAGGGTGGCCTGAGGGAGCTGGCAGAGACCAGCATTTCCAGTTTATAAGCTGCTGGTGGCAAACTCCTCTACTTTCCAAACTGGGATGCTGGCAGCCCCACCCCACTTTTCTTCCCCAAAGATTGAGTCCACACCAGAGAAAGGATCCATGCCACGAGGGGCAGAGCAGGGCTCTTGGAAGCATCGTGCTGGTTTCGGGCAAGCCTATCTGAGGAAGGCTAGTTGCCCAAGGCCTTGAGTGGCCAGCTCCTTTTGGCTTTTGGGTGTAAAAATCACAGTGTGCAACCTCAATTCCAGTTGAAGTGAGCTCTGCCAAGGAGGACTCTCCTCCTATTGGGTCCTACTCCTTTAACAGGACCATCTCACAGGCGTCAGAAGCACCAGAGATAAGGAAGACAGTGAGGCTCCCAGAGTTGGGGTCAGTAGGGAACCACTTGTACACTGTCCAGTTCATTATGCAAATCAGCAGACGGACATCAACCAAAGGGATGACAAACACAAATAATGTACAGGACTAAAAGAGAAGGCAAGAACAAAAGAACAGACCCACAGTATGGTCTTTAAGAAGCTCCACTTTTACCTTCTTAGAGAGTAGTGTCCTGGAGAAAGGATAAAGGGCAGGCTGGAAGCGTCTATCACTTAGATAAAGAGGAATGTAAGGGCGGGAGATCATTTCAGCAAGGAAACAGATCCTTGGGTCTGAAAGCCCCCCTTGGCTCAGGAGCAGTACAAGCCCAGGTCAAGATGACAAGTCAGTAAAAAGAGCAGTGAGAACCAGGCAGGCCAAGGACCTAGGGGTGTCCCTTGCAGTCTGACTTGCTCATCTCTCTAGTCTCCCTGGTATTACAAGTTACTCTTCTCATTAGTGACTCCTTCAGGCTCCCCATTTCCTTCCCACAGAGAGAAACATCCACCGCCTTCTAAAGTTCCTACTACCAGCTGCACATATTGGTCCAAAAGGATTTCTTCTAGCCCAAAGCTAAGAACATTCAGATTTTCCAACCTGAATGGAAACCCATCATCTCTTGAACTACAGAAAAACAATCAAGTTAAATAAAAGCAGAGCTTTCAAACCAGAAACCAGAGAAGAGGAGTGAGCCTGAGCTTCAAGGAGCTGTTGGAGCGCGTGGGTCTAAACCATGACTTCCAAGCCCTGGTGCTGTTGGGGAAGCATGAGGAGAGGAGTGGGCGTTCGAGCCCCAGGCTTGCAGGTTGGCTAGAGCATTCCATGGTAGCTCATCTGAAGCAGGCCAAAGGAAGGTCCCATAGAAAGCATTCCATTCTTTACTTTTTTAAGATTCTGGTTTTGGAAAAATAATTTGAAGTTTGTAGGAGGGTCAAAGTTCCCTTAGTTGACCTTACTTGGATAAACAAACAAACAAAAAAACAGTCTCAAAGTCCAGGGTCTCTAGATTGAATGAGGGTTTTCCAAGCCCCTGTCCATCTCCAGAGACAGCCTCATAAAAAACTAGGCCAAGAGGTAAACTTGTAATAATAGTTTTAATCTGGGAACAATTTTTGGATGAGCAGAGAGCAACTTAAATTTCTTTAATAGGATAGTGGATTTTAAAAGTTCTAAATGCCAAAGAAGGTGGGAGGAAGAAGGACCCATTTCCTACCCTTCTCAAACCTGCCATAAACACAATAAAACTTGAAGACTTTTTACTCTAAAAGGAACTAGCTATAAAACTGTCTTATATTGGAAGACATCTTAAATGGAAAATGGTGTGTCAAAGACAAAGACAGGAACTGAAGAAAAGACTGTATGTTCAGAAAACCTTTAAAAGCTCCTTAATAAGACTGGGCTGTCCTTCTACAGAATGGAGCAGAGCAAATGAGAAAACCAGTGATCAGCTCACGGCAAGAGGAAGAAGACAATCCCTACCCCATATCAGATCACAGGACTGCCCCATTCTGCTAAATTTCTATGACAGAGAGATTTCGAAGGCCAGGTTTCTCTGGTCCAAACAGAACAGTTGTGAGGACAACAGAGACTCCTGGTGGCTTCTGTGTGAAATGCCCCAACAACAAAGACCAGAGACCAGAAAAACCTCTGTGTGTATGCATGAGTGTGCATGCGCACGGATATATATTTATAGAAAATGAAAACTGGGCTATATATGATTTTTCAAATTAGTACTCAAAACAAGATGCCACTGAGAGCTAGGTGACTGCGACCAACCATCTGGTCAAGGTATCCTCTATGGTACGAAGGGGCAGAGACATAGGCACATGTCCCCATGTCTTGCCTTGACAGATTATCATAGCAACCTGATCATGGAAAACTTGTTTCTGGCTAACCTAAGAACAGTATGTACTGTAGCTGGCTGGATTACAACAGAGGAGAGCAAAGAGCGGAGGAAGGGCCAGGAAAGGAAAGGAAGTAACAAGGGCTTCATTCTCAAGGATTGGATAATGGGAAGGCTAATTTCTGTAAGAACAACTTAGAATCTAATTTTCAACTGAAGTCTCCAAGCTAGTTAAATAGGAAGATTTTAATAACAGTCAGTCTCCTTGTCTAGAACAATTAAGTTATACCCCTCAGACAGTACAAGACTTGTCGGTGGACTGTGGGGAAGCTGATGAATTGACACCAGGGCTCGTGGCATTTGTTTTGGGGAAGACAGTTGGCTTGGGCCGTGTGGCTGGTGGTTTGACTGGAGCAGCCATCTTGACAGACTTGACAGGCCGGAAGGCGCAGGCAATGTCCCCAGCAGTACTGGCGCTGCGCTGGAAGGCAGGCTCAGGGTCCTTGAGGAGCTGAGTGTGCAGGGGACTGGATGGCTCAGAGGTGGGGGCTACCACTGGGGAGGTCTTGAGGGGTTCTAAGGTGTCCAGGACCACATCAGGGGTGTGCTTAACACTGCTCTGCCGCTCTAGCTCTCGAAGCTCATTCAGGGCAGAGTTCATTGTTGCTTCAATATCCTGCAAAACAGGAAAAAGGAAGAAGTCAGTCAAACCAAGACAGATGTCCCCAAGGATCCTATTTCAACCTAATAGGCCAAGCCATGAAACCAAATATAAAATGCCTTATTTTACTTGGCCAAAGTCCTTGAACATATGAATGTGCAGAATGTGGAGAAAGGGGACAGAGAGATTTTCATCATCAGGAATTTAGAAAGAGTAATTGATGACTTCTGGGCATGACAAGGCTGCTGCACACATCTACCCATACCATTTGTGGTTACCCTCACAAGATCAAGCCAGCCAAAATTCCAGCAGAAACTGGGGAGGGGCCCGAGGCCACACCCCTATCAGAGGAGCTACTGGCAGTTGATGGCTGCTGAGGAAGAGTCACTCACTTTGGGGATGGGGCTTCTGGTAGGTTGACTGTGCCCCAGTAAGTGGCCCTAGACCTATGCATATATGGAAAGTATACAAATAAATACACTTCCCAAAAATATATAAATAAATAAATATATATGTTGAACTCAGGGAAGTATTTAAAAAGAAACAAAAGAAGACATGAGGTTGGGAAGAGGCATTGGGAGGAGTTGGAGGTAGTAGTGGATGACATGATCAAAATACATTGCATAAATGTATTAAACTTAACAACTAAGAAAAATATTAAAAAAGAAAAAGTAGCTAAGTATTTTCAACTTGAGTCCTTGGTTTTAGTGAGAGGTGCCGAAACGTCTCTGATGAAATGACATATAATTAAATGGAGGGGAAAGGTAATGAGTACATGGAAATTGATGATGTAATTCTCTGTGTTTCTGTGTATGCTTGAAAGTGTACACAGCGAACAAATTTTACAAAGTGGTAAAGATCAAATATAATCTTTATTTTCTTGATTTCAAGGCCAATGGTTAAAGGGATTATTCCTTCCTTCACAAGAGCTAAGGAAGGTTCAGGAGCCAAGAAAGTCCTTGAATATTTATCAGGACAACGCTTCAATTTTCCAGCACATCCAAGTGTGCAACTTGAAACCGTTTCCTGCTACCCTGCACCATGAAAGGGAACCCAAAAGTGGCCGAAAGAGGGAGCCAAAGCCCACATAGGTAAGTTAGCATCTACAAACCAGGAGGTACTGAAGACTTTGGGAAACCGCCAGCCCTAGTCCAGAGAGGCTCAAGGCAGAATCAAAGCACCTTTGTAGGCAAGCATCCAGTTAGAGTGTCCAGCTTCCATACCCTTCCTGCAAACTTGTGTTTAATATTGTGCCCCACAGCCACCACAGGACTCCTCTTTGGGATCAAGAATACTTTCAGAGATTCTAAGTTTCAAGTAAGCCCCAGGCTCCCAACTCAGGGTTTCCTATCTGAGGCTTGTTATGTATTATAGTAACTCATTTTCATCAATCACTGTGGCATTTATTAGCCTTTCTTCCCCTCTCCTGCAATGCCAGAGATGGAACCCAGGAGTCTATACATGCTAGGCCAGCATTCTGAGCCTGCATCATGGAGCTATACCCATGGGCTTCTCAAATCTTTTAGAATGCTCAGGAAGAACTCTATTTCCTGGCTCTGTCCTGTAATGCGGGTAGTTATGTCCACAGTTTATAACACTTTGGTTAATGGCTGACCAAAAGAGGATCAAGGAGGATTCCCATGGTGTGAGGCAGATTGCTGTCAGGAACTTAAACAAGATAGAAGATGAGCAAAGCAAGACATCACAGGCCCAGGGCTCACCACTGGGCCTAACAGGTATATCTCCATAAGCAGAGCACCAACGAAACCAACAGAGACAATACAGAGCCTCTATTGCCCTTTCCAGATCACCCCAGAAGAAGAGGCGAGGAAAAGGACAAAAACAAGCCCTTAGTTCCTACCTGTTCTAATGAAAATTATATAGCTGGGAGAGACGTCTGAGAGAACTGCTTGGAGTGGCCCCAGTAGTTGGATGTTTAGAGGTCGAGTTGGGTTTCTAATATTTCATGGAAAACAGAGCCATCAATGTGGTGCAGATGAAAAGGAAGGTCCTGCAATCTGGGAGCTCATCTGCATTGTTACCTGGAACTTCGGGCTGGAAGCTTTCTAGTACCTGAGCTTCAAGCAACAAGAATACTTTGGGATCTTTAAGATAGAATCAGATGGTGGACTAATTATCTACTTATAAGCATTAGAGATCAGCTTCATGAAATGGGGTGACAGGGATGGGCAGAGAAATATGACCTGGCCTATATTTGAGTCTTAGCTTTACTAAAGTTGAGTATTGTGTTTCTATCATCTATTTGTCTGTCTGTCTCCGTCTGCCTACCTACCTATCTACCTATCTATCCATCTAATTTTTCATGTGTGTGTTCTATGTGCAGAGGCCAGAGGAAGATGTCAGGTATCCTCTTCTATTGCTCTCTACCTTATTGTAGAGACTCTTACTAAATTTGAAGCTTGTTATTTTGGCTAGGCTGGCTGGCTGTTCAGCAAGCTCTAGGAATCTGCCTGCCCTTAATCCCCAACACTGGAATTATAGGCATAGAAGGCCAAACTATCCTTTTATGTGGGTGCTGTGGATTTGAATTCAGCTCATCTTACTTGTGCAGCAAGTATTCTTATCTACTGAGCCATCTCCCTAGACCCTACTTTAGTGTCTTAACACATGAAACTTGAACTAATGGACCTTAATCAAAATATTCTTAACTGCTGGCTTTAAAAGTCAACAGCCTGTAAACAGTCAGAATACAAATAAGAAGATAGAATTCTATTAATTCCCCTTTCAGGTTTTGTTGGGGAGACAGGGATAGGCAGACTGCTCAGTAAGCTGTCTTGGCAGGTTCACATGTATGGTACTTGCTGAACCCTCTAAAGAACATACAGAGGATTGGGCTGTTGTAAGTTCTGTTGATTAGCTGGGGCTGCTCTGAGTGTAACTGATGAGTGCAGACTTCCTACTTATTGTTCAGGGTCCCTCAGTTACCTGTGCAATGACTTCGGGGTCCATGGGTCGATGGTTATTGAAGCTTTTTGACCTTCCTGCAGTGGCAGTCTTCCGGATCTGTGGACTGTCCAGCCGGTTCTTCAGGGATGAATGGCGGCTGATTGAGTTGAGGTTCCCATGGCCGCTGATGGAACACTTATCTGGCCCTTCCTTGGGGAGATTCTGGCTCATGATGGGCTGAGAGGATGGCCGGCAGCTAGCCCCCACCCCCGGGGAGGAGGAGTCAGTCAGAGAACTGCCCAGCCCATGGCTGTCACTCCGAAAAGCTTTTCTGATGCTCCCAGATTCTGGACGCTTCCTTTGCCTTCAACAAACAGAAACGGCATCTGATCAGGAAGCCCTGGGTCCAAGGGAGCTAGGATTGTGACAGAGGGGCAGAGGCTGGCACTGGGGACATCTAAAGAAAAGTCACATAGAATACCCTACTTCTTCAGTTTTTCTTTCTCTTGTTTTCTCTATGGATCGGTTCCCTCCAACCCCCTACCTGGGCAAAGGTGAAATGGATACTTACTTGGTGGTTGTGAGCTTTGAGTTCTAAACATGTAAGATGCTGTCAGAAAAAAAATGCCTGTTCAAGAGAAAGTTTCTAGTGGGATAAAGATTCATGAAAAGACCCACTCCATTGCCTGCCTGAACAGAAACCCAAGCCCCAGGTGAGAAAGTTTCACCGTCACCAAGGAGGAGAGAACTGCTGGAAATAGGAGTTAACTTTTCCAAATTTCAGTCTGCCCAACTGTACTACAGCAAGCCTGTCAACATCTGAGCTCTGGCAAAAGGCTATTTCCTGTTCATAGACATGGAAGAGATTTTTCAAGGAACTGCAGTGGCACAGAGGACTCACTGTGTGCCTAATCTTACGGTAGAAAAAGCTCTGGGCCAATTTATTTCATACCACAAAAGGCTCTGAAATGACCCTGTGATGGGATAATTGTAATCGGATCATAGATATACGGGTACTGTTTACTACTGAATAATTTTATTTTTTTGAACCAGATTTTAAAGGACCTCAATTAAGATGTCATCAAACTGCTAGTTCAGATAGCAGCTGTGTAGCTCAGATCTTGAATCTACTGAGGAAGATGGGCTGAGCTGGGATAGCATGGTAATGGTAGGGCTGCAGATTGGGGGCCATCTCTGAAGCATAGCTAATGTCTTAAGTCAGTTCTTGTGCTGCTTACAGCTGAGGTCTGCTTTATCTTTCTAGGGCCAGTAGGGTGTGGTCCAGCAGCCTCTGCATGAATGTGGCTGCTAGGCAGGTCTAGCCTTGTGAGTCAGCCATTCTCAACCAGAAAAAGGATGATCTTTAGTCTCAGAAGGCCCTGCTGCCATGAGCCGTCCTTTGTGAAGTTTTCCACGACACTAGTACCTTCAACTACAGACAGAAGAGATTCCTCCTTCACATCTTCCTTCGGTGCTTCCATACGCCAGCTTTTCAGTTACCTTCCATATGGTCTTTTGCCTTGCCAGACTCTGAGCTCTGAACGGCTAGCACTGATGGTTGGCACAAAGCAGATGGTTAATATAGGATGTGGGATTAAATTCAAACGTCACACCCCAAGAACTCTGCTGATTTCCTTTTTCCATTCAAGAATGGCTGACTCACAGATCAGAACTGCTGAGAAGGCAGACTTAGGGGACTGTGGTAGTGTCATCCCAGGCTCTATCTGGGGCACAAAGACGAGGAAGACAGAGATGCTGATTACAAGGAGCTCAGCCAGTTGAGACTAGGACAAAGTTCTCACCCAGGGCAGGAGTAGACTTCAGATGTGAATAATATTAAAAGGGCAGCGCGAGGAAGCAAGGAAGCTTCCTTTGGAGCACAATCCAAGAGCTGAAGAACGGTTCTTTGAAAATGATGCTGAGAAGTGACTCTCTCCACAGTGGCCTGGAAGAGCTCAGTGAGGAATGCAGAGAGCAATCATTTTTCTCTTTCCAAAGATGTCATGGACTGTTTATATTTATGGGAGCATGTTCAAGAAATACGAGTACAGCCGAAAAAAACAGAACAAGGAGCTCAGTCTGGAGGAGGAACCAGGCACAGCACCGAGTACCAACAACTCAAGCCATTTTGGAATGCAGAATGAGGGTACTGTTTTCAACCTCAAGGAACTCAGGGTGTCAGGAAGGCTTACCCAAATAGGGAACGTTTAGATCGAGTCTTGGAGGCTGAGGAGGAGTTAATCAGATGAGAGGGCCCAGGAGGAGAGAGTCCTCCAAGGCAACCAGGAAACTCAAGTTTCATGGGAGCACTGTTCTGGAGGCAGCTGGGAAGGTGGAAAGGCAGACTCATACTGAGGCTGTCACTCATACATTGATTGGCTAGTGCCTGGGAAAGCTTGAGTAGATCATGTTGACACGGTTTGATAATGGTCTGTCCCCAGGAAATTAATCATAAGAATCTTAATACCAATAAGCAAGGAGTTCAAGGGAACAACCTTGACTTTCTACCAGATGTTTATCTTTTGACTATTTTTAGCTTTTGTTCTCTGTAATTTCTTTGTAAAAATGTTATCAAATATGTGTTGACTTAAAATTTAATACCCAGGGATGAAGCTGCAGCTTGGCAGTAGAGTGCTCTGTCTGTATATGTGGCTTGTTGAGTTCTATCCCCAACACCATAAAAAACAAAAATAAAAGTGCCTAAATAAATATATAAACTTCCCTCCACTATCCAGTCTTGGTTTCTGGCTTTATAAGCTCATAGCCTTGTGCTTGCAGGCTCGTAATTAACGCAGATTTGTATATAATGAAAAAAATGTGATTAACTGGCAGCTACTTTTTACTAGCCTGCCCTCCTAGCAGACTGGAGGGAAGTATAAAATCCTCAACTTGTCTGCTGGTCTGGATTAACTTATAACTATACTGAGGAAGTGAGCTGAATAAACCAGATGAACTTGAGTGTGATAGAGATAGGAAAGATCCATGTCCCCCAACCCCCTCTACTGTCTGGTTGGAAAAAAGCCAAGAGATCTGGCAACCTCATAGAGTTTAAAAACAATAAGCATCTTTTATTCTCCTTCCAGTCTCAGTGTCCAGAGGCTATGGTTAACAGGGTTTCAAAGTGCAAATCATTTCACTCCTCCAAAGTCGGAAGGAATACAAACTGTACGTCATCTCCAATCCATGTTCACCAGGAGTGCCTCGGGGCTTGTCATCCTCCTGGCACTGGGCCACAGTTCAGGGTCTGGCGGAAAGAGGTCTGTAGGACTTGGTGTCTGGCCCCTTGAGATGAGATTAGTTCTCCAATAGCCTGAGTGCCTCTTGGGGAGGCAGCAGCTCATGGGCGGGCGAACGAGGAATCCCTCTAGATAGCCAGCAGGTGTGGATGGAGTTAGAACCTCAGAATACTGCTAATGGCCACAATGAAAGCTGGGGTCAGAGTAAGCCTGCTGACAGGAGTGGGCATCTGCAGAGGGACTGCTAGGGAAGGATAATACACAGTGCTAAAGCAACGAGAAAAAAATGAAAAGTGATTTCTGCTCGTGTGAAAGGGAGCGAAGGGTCACAGGATGGTTAGGAGCTCAGGACAAAGCTTTCCTCGGGCTCAGTGCTCTTCCATTTTCCATAGCCATGAGTGTAGGATAGGAAGAACCAGACATATGACGTCTAAGTAAGCCCACCTGGTGCACAGTAGCCTGGTGGAAGACATATGAAATTCTGAATCTTCAGACAGACAAGGGTCAAAGAAGATACCAAATACTATTCGAATAAGAATTGGAAAAGTGAAGGCACTGATAAGAAATAGCACAAAACCAAGTTGCATAAGGTGGTCAAAGCTTTGATGAAGGTTTGGCTAAGACTGCCAGGAAGTCTGAGCAGACAGACACTGTGGAACAGACAGAGTACCACAGGATGATAACAGACAGTTGGAGGCTGGGGCCTGCCCTCAGACCCACGTGAGCCTCCTCAGCCCCACCATCCACCTTGCAGCAGCAAACAACACATGGAGACTGTTAGGCTGGGGGAGCTGGGAGCCCTGCATTCAGCACAGGAGCAGGGTGGGTTAGGCCAGGGTGAGGCTGAGTGAGTGAATCATTTAGGGGAGCAGAAAATGAAAAGCAGAGCTTACTTGTTGATGTTTGCAAGATAAATATCAGCTACATGACCCCCACTGGGACAGCTGGCCCCCGTTCTGGCTGTCACCTTTTCTTCAGGTGGCTCAGACATGACCTCAATCTCAGACTTGGGGCTGGACCTCTCCACGACACCATCCTCGCTGGGGCAGAAGGGACAGGTAGGTAGGGAAAAGGGAGAACAACACAAAAAGCAGTGTTAAATCAGCAAGATGGTCCCCAGGGACATACAGACAACCCCACACAGCTTGGAGGCAGCAGCAACCCCTGGTGAGGCTAATTCTGTGAACAGGGGCAAGGAAACCTGAGGGCCTTTGGAGAGTTGTGTAAATAAAAATAAATAATCCGCTGAGTTCTATTTGATCCTCAGCTCCTCAGGAAAACTTGGCTAGGGACACCTGGATTCAAGGCATCTCATGGGGTGGCCATGATGGAACCACCTCCTGGAGAAAGAGGTGGAAGTCCAGGTTGTGGTTTATCTGTGGTCCTGAGCACTGCTGGTAAGGACAGGAAGTTCTGTAGTAGCTCTGGGGGGAGATGCCAGCGTTGAGGCAGGGTGTGGACATATGGCCACTGTCATAGCACATCTAGCCTCACTCAGAGCATCCAAGATGGTGCCAGGTTTCTCCACTGCTCTCCTGGCCCCTCTGGCTACTGATGACAAAGAAAGACCCTTCACCCCCACAATTCATCTTCTCTCGATCCAGTGGTGAAGATATAATGCTAAATTTGGGAGGATTCTGTCCACGCACAGATTGCCACCAGCTTTGCGATGTTATCAACACAGGGAGGAATTCCCCAAAGAACGAGCCCAGGAGAGGCTGGGAGGGTGTAGACTCATTCAGGATATCAACCTTTAAAAAAATAATAGTAAGGGAAGGACTAAAAACAGTGAGAATGCTGTATCCTAGAGAAGTGTGTGAGGGCAGAGTTAGGGCAAAGGGACAAGGAGGCAAGTTTGGGTAGGCCACAAGGTTTACTACTTCCTGCCTAGGAGACATTGCTTCAAAACCTATCTGATAAGATCTCTAGAGCCCACTCTGGCTTCCCTGGTTCTCCGACATCCTTTCCCTCTTTGCCTTACTTTTCTTTTTTCACCATGTTTTTTGAGCCAGATTTCTCCTAAAAAAGTAACCTGTCAATTTTCATTTGCAGATGGAAATTACTATCAATGGCTTAGTAGGTTGGGGTATAGGTAGTTGTTTAAAAAGAAGCCAAGTCTGGTGGCTCATGCCTGAAAGCTTAGCATGGGGGAGACTAAGGCAGGAGGACTGCTATGAGTTATATATAGTGAGCTCAAGGCAGCCTAGGTTACAGGGTGAGACTGTATTGGCTGGTCTTATGTCAACTTGACACAAGCTAGAAGGAGGGAACCTCAACTGAGCCAATAAGATCCCACTGGAGGGCATTTTCTTAATTAGTGACTGATTGGTGAGGGCCCAGTTCACTGTGGTTGGTGCTATCCATGGGATGTTGGTCTTGAATTCTGTAAGAAAGGCTGAGCAAGCCATCAGGAGTAAGCCAGTAAGCAGCACTCCTTCATGGCCTCTGTATCAGCTCCTGCCTCCAGGTTCCAGCCTTGTTTCCCATTCTGACTTCCTTACTGATGGAAGTGTAAGCCAAATAACCCCCTTTTCCCCAAGTTGCTTTGATCATAGTGTTTCATCACAGCAATCATAACCCTAACTAAGACAGAGACCTTATCTCAAAAACAAAAATGCACACATGGAAGACAGAGAAGGCAGTGCGATGGTGGTGCACGCTCTTAATCCCAGCACTTGGGAGGCAGAAGCATGTGGATCTCTGTGAGTTTGAGGCCAGCTTGGTCTATAGAGTGAGTTCCAGGACAGGCTTCAAAAGCTACAGAGAAACCCTGTCTCACAAAACCAAAAAACCAGAGAAGCAAAAAACGTTTTCTCAACCTGACCTTTCCAGAAAGGAAATATGCATGGTCAAATTAAAAAGTCCACACTATCACTCATTAGACAGAAATATAAATACTAACTGGTACATTTCTGAAACAAATGAATTAAGGGACAATTTAAAGGGAGAAGAGAAAGTGAGGAGACCGAGTTGCAGGGGTAGGGTGTTCTCCATGGAACTTTAAGCCTACGGACCGTTTTGGGAATTAGTCTCCCTCATGCTCCTACAGTTTCAGAATTGAAGTCTCATTCCCACAGTGCAGTAGAGACCACCCTCAAAGGTGCCAGGGTCCCACTTACGTGTCTTGGACTACGATGTACTGATGGGGAATGAGTCCGTCTATACCATTGTGCCGGCCTTCCCACCAATCATCAGAAGCTCGCTGGTAAAGCAGCAGAGATGCTCCCTTCTTGAAAGATAGCTCCCGGGCTGTCCGGCCTATGTAGTCAAACTTAGCAATGGCCTCAATGGGCTCACATTCTGGGAAAGGCAGAAAAGAATGAAATATATGTTTCTGGGACCTACAGATTCAGGAAACTGGATGAAAAGCCTAATGCGCTGGACTTACAGCGGTGGGAGGATAACTCTAACAGCCTGCCATTTTCTCCCGTCTAGCCTGGGGTAATAACACATGGAGACACTGCTTCCCTGATAACTTCTTTGTTGACTCCACAGTCCTTTGTGCCAATTCCATCTATCATCCAACTTGTCATTCTACATTTTTCCTTTCTTTTAGGCAGTGCCGTGAATTGAGTTCAGGGCTTTAGACATGGGTGTTCAAAGAAAAGTGCTTTACCACTGAACTCGATACTGAGCCCATCACACTGTATTTTTGAGCATTATTTCTCTTCTGATCATTTAGTAATCTATCAGCCATCTAACACTTGAATCATACCATATTTTAAGTAATTTATTTGTGTTATTCATTCATCCCAGTAGAATGTAAAACATGGAAAGTGGTTTGCAACAAATTTATGGAAAATGCAAATGAAAACAATTAGAAAAGTTAAAGGGGGCTTGTAAGTGCATTGTGTTTTTACTTCCACGTGGGCTTTTCTTTCCTTATCTACAAAATGAGACGATAGGAATAGTGCTCTTTTTCATGAAGTTGTTATGAGGAGTCAATTACAATCTGTGAAAACTTAGTGCCCAGCACTGTGGCACATGTACATTTAGGCACTGCTGTTATCACGTCTCTGTTTTCGGCTGCAGGAGAGACTAAATAGTAAGTAGAAGGCGCTCCAAGATACAGACCCATTATATCATAAGTACCACTGCAGGGAGGAAGGCTGATTAAAAATAAACCCATGCCCACAAAATTCTGGGTGGAAAGCTTGCTCCTAAATGGGCTGGCTGAAGATTCCACTGCAGAACTCCTGTGTTAGTAGTTCAGTCTCAGTTCTCTACAGCCTCGGGCACATCCCTTGACTCTTGCTTTTTCAGCTGCCCCATCTATCTCACTAGAGATAAAACCTCTAAGAGTATGAGAACAAGGCAGTTCTGAATACTGAATTCTCTAGTAATATCTTCATCTCTCATAAAGATTATACTGATCCTTTTAACACGAGGATCTAAACAAGAAGTCCTATCTCTCCTTCAAAAGCTTCAAATCCTTCAAATACTGCAGTATTTCTATAGGCGGGGGGGGGGGAGCAGGCAAAGTTCTGTAGATTGCACCATCTCATTCTTCTTCCCATAAAATTCTGAGGCCCCTTGTCAACTGTTGAGACTTCCAGAGACCAAGTGATCCAGAAATGGAGGTGTAGAACGGCTGGAGGCAGGGAAAATGTGCTAGCTGGCAGACTCTAATAAATCATGGGCACTCTAGAGGGGCTGGAGGATGACAGCTGAGCATTCCACCCCTGGATGCACACTCATAGGCTGTTCAGCACACACAAATCTACACTTTGGAAGGGGTCAATTTTTCCAGTTGGCAGGCATGCAAGTGTGTGGTTTCTGTGTCCTCATTCCCACTCCCCTTACTTGGCTTTTGTTGAATTCTTGGCACCTAGCATCTCTATTCCCCAGGCTTGATGTTTTTTAAATGAGCTTTCCTTTGCTTTGGTTTCCAGTAACCTGGCAGCATTAGCCTTCTATCTACTGGACTCATGCTAGATAGGGAATTAAGAGGAGGGGCAAAGAAGCCAAAGAACTACAAAAGGTCTAGTTATTCTCTGATTTAATCTCTTATGTGAGAATGTCCCTCCAAGGAAAGGAGAGATAAGAAACTCCTTTCTTCTCCGTAGGGTCCTCTGGACAGCAGAGTTCATTGACTGCACAAGACACACAATCATCTCTGCTTTCCTGAGAGCCATAGCATACCATCCTCACTCGTGTGGTGCTCTGCTGTCACATCCTGGGTGCAGTCTTCAGCAGAGGTAGTCTCTCCATGAGTGCTGTCACTGCAAGAGAAGAAGAATAACTGGACATCAGTGTTTGCTCCTAAAGTTTCCTTCTTCCTCTTGACAAGCCTCCTTGGTACAGAGAGGCATCACAACAGCTGTGGGTTTGCTATACTCTAAGTACACAGCCATCAACTGCTAAGAATAAAGGATCTCTGGAGGTTCTGCTCCTCAACCACTTGTCACTGTTTGGGACATAAAGTGCCTTGAGAGAAAGGGAAGGCCTCTGAAGTTACAAATAAACTCTTCGGAACACACAGAACAACTCAATCACTCAGGTCAATTCTCTTCATGAATCCATTCCTGGTTCTTAAGGAGGGAGCATGGCAAAAGGGAAGCCCTGGTATGTATGTATGTATGTATGTATGTATGTATGTATGTATGTATGTATGTATGTATGTATGTATGTATGTATTTATTTATTTATTTATTATCAGGAACAATTGGACCTGAAAACTGACTCTGATGTTTGATAGCTGTTTAGCTGTGTTTTGTTTTTATTGTTTTTTAATAGACAGTTGTGTGAGGAATCATTGGTGTAATGCAGCCAAGACTTTGGCATGAGAGCGCTTAGTAAGTGTTCCTCCTTTCCAGCTTCCTTTTAGGGTGCTGTGTGACTTATTAGCCTGGGCACTGATGAGAAAGTAGGAAGTGAGTAGCGGCTGAATGGAAACCAAGAGCAAAGGTAAAAGGATCTGTTGTAGATTGTGATTAGATTTTACTAAAGGCCAGGGGATGAAAGCTCAGCCAAGTTCTTAAGAAAAATTTATCTTCTCTTAAATCATCCCAGGCAGAGTTGAGAACAGCTACAAGTTACTAAGGAAGTATTTCTTCTCTTATCCTCTGGGAGGAGATGGATGTTCTTCAAGAGCAGGAAAAACCCTCTCACCCTGTCTGAAGTTTTCTCCTCTTGCAATAGGTGCCAACAACAAATCCTTCCAGGCAGGTCTATGAACATCACACTCCACTGCCTACTGCCATGGAACTTCTCCCCACCCAGGGCACAAGCCTTTCCCTCTAGGCAGCTTCTTAGAGCCAAGTAAAGCCAGTCCTAGGAGGGCTCTTAAGCTCCAGAGAATACTCCGGTAGAACATCAATAGGGATTCTTCTTTGTTTAAAAAAAAGTGGGTATTTCCTCACTGTTTTCTGGGCCTAAAAACCCATGGGTTTGGTGGCATTCTGGAAATGCATCAGCGGTACCCAGGGCAAAGGTTCATTCCTGTACATCCACTAAGGCATCAGAGCATTAGTTTTCGCACTGCAGGGAGCCTTGGAGGGCCTGTTAAAAAATCATATATTATTCCACCCCGAGCTTTTCTGAGTCACAAGATCTGTCTGGGGTTGGAGCATCTGATTTTCACTTTGGTACCATAGGATCTGGTGCTGTTGGTCTGGGCTTTCCACTTTGAAATCAGTACCATGGTATGATACTTTTTGAGGCTCCATGTAGTCCTAAAATCCCAAGCTTCTCCCCTCCCATGCCTCTGGCCCTGACAACAAGCCCAACCCTATCAATACCCAAGGTCCAAGGTTCCAGCAGCAGTCTCAGGCAACCAGAATCCAGTTTGGAGACTAACAGTCAGAAATGGACTTTGCCTCGTGCCTCTTCTCTCTGATGGTTCTGGTCATTTGGCTACTCTCCTGGATTTTAGGGGCTTATCTTTTCACTGCCTTAGCTCCCTCTAACAGTATCTCTCTTTTTTCCTAAATAAGGTCACTGACAACTGCTCTTTGTTGTCTCTGGCCCAAGGCCTGGGACAGTGGCACAAATGTTCCCTGGCTACCTGTGCAGTATATTCCAACAAATATCTCATTTGTAACACATGGGGTAAGGGCTGAGGAAACACCTGGGAGGAATCTAGAAGAAAGAGCTTTCATGTGTACATCCTGGTAAAGCACACTGCTTGGTCTGTGGTCCCTGGGTAGGGACTGGGTATCAGGGAGCTGGGAGTACTTTGCCCCTTTACTGGTCCAGAACCTGCAGTGATCTGACATTTAAGAAGTGAAGGCCAGCCGGGCGGTGGTGGCGCAGGCCTTTAATCCCAGCACTTGGGAGGCAGAGGCAGGCAGATCTCTGTGAGTTCAAGGCCAGCCTGGTCTACAGAGTGAGTGCCAGGACAGGCTCCAAAGCTACAGAGAAACCCTGTCTCGAAGAACCAAAAAGAGAAAAGAAAAAAAATAAAAAGAAGCAGCAGCAGCGAAGGCCAACTTTACAGGTAAAGGCAAGAATCGAAGGCACTACTTCACAGTTCTTAGCTACTGGTGCAGGAGCTCACCTAAGGGGCCTACAGCCCTGGTCAGTGACAGAAAGCTCTGCCTCTAAGCCAGCTACCTGAGGTGCCTGCTCAGATGCACACCTAGGACCAGAAGTCGAGGAGAGTGTGGATCCATGGATGCCACTGCCATAGGAAGTTCACAGAGCCACCGATGTGGTTTTCTTCACTCCTTGGGCAATGGTTCTGAGGGGGTCATGGAGAACCATGAACCAAGTGGCGGCTAATTAAGTAAACACATGCCTTGTCCTTTCCTACCATGGTTGATAGCAATGGGGCTGGAAGGATTGGTTTCAGACGCTAAATTTAGATGGAATCTGATTTCAGCTGGCTTATGTCTTCAACTTCTGTTGAAAATCCAATTAGGAAAGAAGGGAGGGGGTATGGGACACCAGGGTTAAGAGAAAGGCTGCCGCCTCTGTATCTGGTTGAAACAGCACTGTAAAGCGGTATTACAGTATCTGGATGTGGGTGCTGGATGGAGCTTTATCCTAGAAGACAGGTGACCAGGATTGGCTTCCCAATTACTGGGGTGTGTTGAAACATTGCACTGGCTTCTCTGGGTTGCAAGGAGTTTATCTATAAAAGGGAAGTACTATTCCACTTTTTGGAAATGATTTGTTCATCTAAAAGAGGTAGTCTAACACAAATATACCCAGAGGTTATTTTCAGAATTCTGTTCTTAGGCTAGGTCATGAAAAACCTTGTCTACCTAATCTCTTACTTTTCCGGGGGGTGGAACTGTATCTAACCATCCCAAAAATATTTACACTTTTTCTTGTCACAATTCTCTGAAAGCATTCTGTTGTGCCATCTTACAAACTCAGTCAGGAGACTGTGCCTCACATACAGACTCCTCCTAAGAACAGGATTCCCTGGGGCCCAGCTCTGTCTCCATCACAACACACAGCTTGGGCACTGCAGCCTGAAGAACAGCAGGTCTAAAGACCACTTTGTAAACTCTCCAATCCCTGATGTTGTCATTATCTTTCAGGATGGTCCCTAGTTATACAACACTCATAAAAAAAACAGGAAGTGGGCGAAGACACACTCATTCTGTAGGTATGTCCAAGATGGGAGAGTGGCCAGACCCTGCCACCTGCAGAACCTGTAAGTGGAGGTGGGAGAACCTGGCTGTTTCCTTCTGGGTTTTGCTTGACCATCTGGCCCCTATACCAGTTATTATCCGGCATTCCCTCCCCTTTTCCCCTCCCTGGCCCCTACCAGTAATCCTCCATGCTTCCTCCTCTGCTGTAGATGGGGCCCTCCAGCTCCCTGGGACTTGGGAAGATGTTCTCATGTTGGATGATGATGGTTTTAATCAGTTCATTCACGTGTGCTTGACAGGACACCTGGTCGTGGCCCTCTGGCACTGACATCAGTGAGGGCCCGAAGCAGATGGCAAGGTTGTAGGGGTCCATCATGTTCTCTTCACTGAACTGTGATAAGCTGGAGGAAAAGGGGAAGGGGGGATTGGAAAGCTCACATGAATGCCCAGAAAACACAAACACAAGAGACATTGCCAGAAGGAAAGTCATAAGTCCACAAACTGCCACCTGCCTTTCTGGGCATCAGAGACCTTCTGGAAAGTCAGGTGGCGAGAAGGGAGTGACTACTGACAGCTATTCAGGAGCCAAGGAGAGGAAAGATGTACGACCTGCCTGCAAGTCTGACTCCTTTTCTCCAGTTCTCCAATCAAATCCATACGAGTCTCATTTTTATCCTTACCTTTGACCTTAGGCATCACAGTCACCCTGCATTGAGAACATACCATATAACTCCTCAGAACTGGACATGGTTCCCACAGACTACTCACTAAACTACTGAGCAGATGGGGACCTCAGCGTGCTCTGGGAAACAGTCACAGGACAAAGGAACTGTACATCATATGCTTTCATGCATGCATACAAAAGAATCAAATTATTGGGCATTTTCTATTACAAATTTTATATTTACCAGAAATATAGTCAGCTGATTAATTTTTTATTCCACCAAGACAGTGAATTCTTTTTAGAGCAGCTAATGTAATACTGTTTAATATTTTTATAATATCCCCTTGTATTATTATGTCCAGGTATTAATTATGCATTCTGTTTATATTCTGCTTGGGGTTCCCTTGGATGTAGGCTAATTTCATTACTGTGTATTTATTTAGAGATTCTTCCCATTCTCAGCCAGCAGCTGCTCCAGTCATACCCCAACCTTGGCCATGGACCCAAGCACTCAACCATCACTATGTTTGCTGAGTCCCCATGGGTCTATGCCTGTGGTGATCTAAATAAGGATGGTCCATAGGCTCATATATTTGAATGTTTAGTCATTAGGGAGTGGCACTATTTGGGAGGGATTAGGAAATGTGGCCTTGTTGGAGGAAATGTGTCACTGGGGACCAGCTTTTAGGTTTCAAAAGCCCAAGCCAGGTTCAGTGTCTCTCTCTTCCTGCTGCCTGTGGATCCAGATGTAGAACTCTCAGCTACTTCTACCATATCTACCTGTATGCCACCACTTTCCCCACCACAATGAAGACAATGTAGACTAAACCTCTGAAACTGTAAGCCCTAATTAAATGCTTCCCTTTATTAGAGTTGCCATGGTCAAATACTGACCAAGATGCTGCCTGTCCTAGCACAAAAAGCTGGGCTGACTTTGGGTACATCCTCTATAAAGCTTGAGGGGTCTATAGACATTGCTGAGGAGCTTGGCCTTCCTATGGTCATCAGCAGTAGCCTCTCAGTCCAATCTGACAGATGCTGAAAAGAAACTAGAGCCTTTGGATACCACTGCCATTCTGGATTGGGTGAAGTTTATTTCTAGTGTGCCCCACATCCAGACTCATGTTGCAAAGCTGGTTTTCCTCTAACAAATGGATTTCTTCTCTGTTGGAGAATCTGACACATACCTTGTGATCCTTCTCTAATCAGTGAAGGACATCAGAAATGGCATGGCATGGTGTGAACAACTGCCATGGAAAATACCAGTGGAGAAGCACCATCCCAGAGTATCAAAACTAAATGCAGGAGAGGCCAGAGGGGAAGGGTATTATCTCAGTGGCTAGATGGCTTCATAAGAGATGATTTGTTTTTGCTTAAGGCAGGGATTCATTATGTACCCCTCCCAGTCTGGCCTCAAACTCATTGCCTTCCTGCCTTGTACCATCACATCCAACTCATAGGAATTATTAGAGATTTAATTTTAAAATCCTTCTCTGGACATAGAGTTAAAAGAAAATAGAGGTTTAGAAAAGATTGGGGAAATATATAAGTCTGCTTCATCATCAGATTAAAACTGGGGAGAAACAGGAGAGATTATTACTTTGATAACCTCTGCAGAAATGACCCATACACGAGGTGCCACAGGCTAAAACTGCAGCTATCCAGGTCCTGGTATCTTGGAGACAGAAAGCTCAGTAAAGCCTTGTTTCTTTAGTATGATCTGATAGTGTTTTAGTAACAACAAGAAACTAGAGTTTCTGGGAAGTGTGATAGTTAAAGAGAAGCACTCTATTCCCAAGACACCAGGGTGAAAGTTCTACAACAGATGAAGGATGTAAAATACCGTCCCACCCACTACAAAAGACTGTTCTATTCATAGGAGGCTACAGTGACAAGGACCTGGAAGAGGACATATCTTTGTGTGATGCCTGTAGTCTTATGAATCTATGTCCAGTTTGCAATTCCCATTAAAAGCGAAACCGAATCAAAACAACCAAAAAGGACCAAGAACCTTGTGATTGCTTATCTTGGTTGTCAACTTGACTTGCCTAGGAAGAAGAAACCTCAACTGAAGAACTCCTCCCATCAGACTGGCCTGTGAGCATATTATTCTTGATTATTATTGATGCAGGGGGCTCAGCCAATTGTACGCAGGTGAGCCTGGACTGTGTTAAAAAAAATGTAGCTATACATGGGAGCAAGTCAGTAACCACCATTCTTCTATGGTTTCTGCTTCAAAGTCCTGCCCTTGTGTGTGCGCGCGCGCGCGCACACACACACACACACACACACACACACACACACACACACACACACACACAAAGGTAATTCAGAATCTGTTGCATACCTGTCAAAAATGCTGTCATCAAGAAAATAACCGACAATAAATGTTGGTGAAGATGTTTGGAAAGAGGAACCCTTACTTAAGACTGTAGAAATGTAAACTGGTACAGTCTCTATGGAAATCAGAATGCAGGTGCCTCTATGGAAATCAGAATGCAGGTGCTGCAAGTACTAAAAATAGAATGTGACTTAGCTTAAACACTCTTGAGTGTATTCCTGAAGGACTCTACATCAACATGTTACAGATACAGTTGCATTCCCATGTTTACTGTTGCACCATTCATAGTAGCCAAGGTATGAAACTAGCCTAGCAGTAAGTCTATCAAAAGATGAATTGATAAACAAAATGTGGTACCTGTATTTTATTCAGGTATAAAGAAAAATGGAATTATAACGTTGGCAGGAAAATGGACAGGACCAAAAATCATTGTATGTGTGAGATGTGAAAACAGAAAAGGGACTGGGAGAGAAGAGAAGATCTACAGGGAGGGAAAGGGAAAAAAGGAAGGGTAGTGGAATATATGTAACATGAAAGCAGAAGTAGGCACTTTTTGGAAGAGGAAGAGGACTGGCAAGAAAAGATGGGGGCATGGGGAGTAAATAGGAACAAAGTAAAATGTATATATGCATAATGATTTAAGACTTTGGACTCACCAAAGTCTTATAGCATAATGAAACCCATCACTTTGTACTCTAAATAAAAATAATAATAAATAAAAGTATACAATTTGGTAGCATTTAGCATATTCACAGTGTTGTGTAACCAACCATTACCTCTAAGTTGCGCAACATTTTCATCATCTCTGAAAGAAACCTGGTATTCATTAACAGTTCATTTCCTGGCTAAACAATATTCTACTGTATGAGTAAGGCATATTTTGTGAGTTTAGAGGCAGAACTTCCCCAAACTGCATATTCAGATGAGATCCATGGCCCTAACGCAATGTCTTTGCAACAATGTGAGACTCTGGACTAGAGTCCACTAAGCTGCATCTTAAGTGCCAACCTATAGCCATCATTAGCTTGGTGCCTTGAGATTCAGTATGTGTACAGTCCAGGAATAAACTTCAGTGAGGATTCAAGTGTGGGCTCAGGTAAAGTCTCCATGAGGAACCACCTGCCAACTCCTGATGCAACTGCTGGCTGCTGCACACTCACCAGCTGTCATCTTCCCATGGAGACTTTACAAATTGTGTCTATGTGCTACTATTTCCCGAATCACTGTGATTATAAATGCTTCACCTTTTCCATATAACACCTTGTTGATCAGTATGTTTTAAAAACTATATATACAACAATATTTTAAAACTATACATATACAAACAAATTAATACTTGGAATTAATACCATTTCCATACTTTTTTTTCTAATAATGGCCACTGTCTCTTTTACTGCATCAAGTTTATTCTATTCTATTGTTTCTCTCTCCTGAAAGTCCAGGAGAGACAACAGTTAACCTGTCTTCCCTGTGACCTGGGCACTAAGGGGCCTGACTAACCCTAGAGTAGTGAGCAGTATCTCCAGGCTATGGATGAGCACACTGCTGAGTTATGAGGAGCTCATCTCAAGGAGAGATGGGGTGCTGAGTTAGGACTCTGTTGGACTCAACTTTGAGGAAGATACACACTATAGACTCAGGGTTCTTTGTAGTAGTGCATTGGGATAGATGATGATGTGGGCCTCCCAATAAGCTCTTGGGCAGGAGCTACTATTCCCAGATACCTATAAGGCCGGACTGATCATGAGTGTCTAAACAGGATAGACTTGTGAAATGGACTCTAAAGTTGTAGTTATTTTAAACAAAGATTAACTATGTTTGAGGACTTCATATTCACAAGGTATGTGCTAAAACTAAAACATTCTGGCCCTTTGGTTTATCTTTTGTTTCCCTGTTTTAATGGATTCAGGAATCCATAGAATATTTCTTGGCTATATGAAACCTCAGAACCAGCATGATGATAGATGACGACATGGAGAAGGCTGGGGACCATGGTAAGATACGCCTGTTCCACCCAGTGTTCAAAGTATATCCTACACCTGACCCTTTCTGTCATCTTCTGGTCTAACAACACCTCAGCTAGACCATGCCATGGCCTTGGAGTAGGTCTCTTTTCTCTTTGACCTTCTGAAGTAACTTCTCTATAAAGTAACTGGCAGGTTTGAAAATTCATTCCTAAATGTCAGATCATATCACTTTTCTCTTTAAAGACTTTTAAGTCATTTCCCAAATTCAAACTTACTATTTATTACTGTGACTCTCAAGTCTTCAGTGTTTTTATAGCCCCCTTTCTCACGTTTTAGGCTACTGCTTATACCTGGTCTTCTCAGAAAGGCCTTTGTGGCAAACACATCTCTTAGCCAGTTCTTTAATCCTTTGTCTATTAGAACCTCTGAACTCTATCCCCATCTTTACTCTTCTTAGCACCTATTCTAACTGATGTATCTACTATTGTCTGTTTCCTCACTTAGACCACGATCTAATGATAAAATGTTTTTCTTTTTCCAATTAACATCGTATTTTTAACTAGCATTGTAGTTGGTGTATGGCAGATGCTCACTAAGTGTCTGTTAGGGTGGGTTATTAGACATAGATCCATATGAAAGTCCTGGGTAGTCAAAGTTAGGTTTTTACTGTGAAGGCTACTCACTGATTGAGGAAGGCAAAGAGGTATCTCATGATAATCAGAGTGGGTTTGGGCAGGACCAGGACTTTCCGGATATGCACAGCTCTCTCTTGCAGGTTGTCCATTGCTGAAACAAGAAAGGCATGTGTTACCTCCAGCATGACTACAATCCTGAGGAACAATCAGAAGCTTCTCTCTACCAGCAGTGGAACTCACAGAGCAAGCAGAGCCAGCCCTATACAGCCCTGGTATAATGACAGGAGTTTCATCTTGGATGCTCTGTGGGGTGAGGTTGCTGCAAGAGACCACATGCTGGGACCCACAGCCTGACTGGTACAGGACTTAAGGTGTATGTTCCACAGGCACAGACTAGTTGATACATTCCTCCTCTAATTTAAACAGCAATAGACATAGAGTTGACCTTAATCCTGTCATGACTACTGAATGCTCAGTCCTGAAGGGGCCCACACATGAGAAGGGACAGAGGCTGTGTAAGTCCTTCCTTGACCCCTGTACACACAGTTAACTTTTCCTCCTCTGAATAATCTGGCTTCTACCTCCGTTATCTAAAGTAGAGATGAGCAGAGTCTGACCAGAGAGAGGAGAAAGTAGAATCTTGGATAAGTAGTAAAATCTGTGAGGAAGACTAGAGAAGATTCCTGACTTTTGTGCTATGGTCAGGTTAGTACAGATTTGGCTATCTGCCTGTGGCCTCTGGTCATGAACAGCCTCTGACTTCGGCAGAGCACTAAGATGGACTTGATCTGGCTGTCTTTTATGAATAGCAAAATAGCGAATACTGGATTAGGAACAATAATAATAAGAATTGGGCAGCTGAGGATTCTGGTGTGTCTTGGCAACTCCAGCCTAATGTAAAAGATTTCACTTAAGTGCAGTCTAGGAAAAGACATAAGGATATGACCCAAGTAATATATGAATGTAACTATCTACATAACTCTTTTCCATTACTCTCAAAAAATGGGCAACAAACAAAGAGAACTAGTATCCCAGATACACAGGCTTTTCTCAGAACAACCGAGAGAGGAACAAGTAAGTATTCAGACCAAATACTGGGCCAAATGAAAAAACAGGAGGCATGAAGGCCTTGTTCAACCTGGGAAAAACCTCGTCTGCATTTATTCTTTTCACTTTCTGTGGCCATCATTCAGATGGGTCTATGTAGTGCTATCTTTATGTCAACTTGACACTAGCTAGGGTCATCTGGGAAGAGGGGAACCTCAATTAAGAAAATGCCCCTACCAGATTAGCCTGTGGGTAAGCTTCTGGTATGTTTTCTTGATTAAAGTGAGAGTGCCCAGTTCACTGCGGGTGCTGGTGGTCTCAGGTGGTATAAGAAAGCAAGTTGAGCAAACCCATGGGGATCAAGCCAGTAAGTAGCATTCCTTCATGGCTTCTGCAAAAGTCCCTGCCTCCAGGTTCCTGACATTTGAGTTCCTGTCCTGACTTCCCGTAGTGACAGAAGTGTTAATATGTAATCAACCCTTTCCTCCTCAAGTTGCTTTTGATCATTTTTTAAAAAAATCACAGCAATAGAAACCCTAAACAGATAATATACTTCCTGAATAACTTGATATTAATTTAAATTTCCATGGATTGCTTTCCATGGAATCAACTGATAGGATGTTTCAGTATTATGAACTAAACTAAAGTCTAGGAATAGTTTTTCAAGACCTAGAAGAGAACTCTAAAGAATACAGTGATCTTTCTCTGGGAAAAAAATTAGATGGCACTTTTAAGTGCACAGAGGGCCTTTTGTTTTCAGATACATGTGAATGCATATAGCAGGTAAGCCAAGACACATACATAACAACAATTAGGAGCAGGGTCAGTGTTTATGTTACTTTGCTCCTATTAATAGCACAGACATTGTATATAAGCTTTTAGATGGAGGAATATAAAAACATTTTACTAAAAACAATAAACCCAGAGATGTGAAGGAATTAATGTCTGAGATTAATTAGAAAGGAAAAAGTTAGGAGTCTTGACTTGGATTCTATACTATTACTGTTAAATCATCCTTTCTTTCCCCCTTTCAGGGATAAAACAGTGGAGATAAAGAGACAAAACTCTAGGGCAGAAATAAAGAAAGAAAAAACTTTACTGAATAGCTTATGAGGAAGCAAACTGATGGAAATTTCCAAATATCTTGCTGCCATTCGTGGGGTATAATACTTACTGACACAGGCAATCAAGTCATGGAAGATGTCTTTGGGAAAGAGCGGTTGTTCCAGCCCCCGGAAGTAAAGCTTGAGGACACCAGCTATGGAATCCATGTCATGGTCATTCTGGTCCCCAGCCAGAGGGTCCTCTCCTGAAGATAGGTTACCCCCACCCCAAAAGGAAAGAAAGCGAGTTAGGCAAATGACAAAGCATTCTCATCTCATTATCTCTCTGCCCTGCATGACAACCATGATGCAGCATACTGTTCAGGTTAATCAACACTCCCTGTGGGTTGGGAGGTGAAAACCAAGAACTACTTCTCTGATAAGAATCATGAAACTGGGAGGAGACTGTGCCTCCAGTGGAGGGAAAACAAGGCCAGGAGGCCAGCTTCTCTGACTACCATATCAGAGGACACCTACTGACAGAACAGTCATCCCAGAATCCCAACAGAAATTTTCATATCAAATGTAATTAAATTTAATGATAACACCAACCTTAAATTGAAACTATATATATCCATTACAGTGACAGAAATTGCCAAAGCTTGCCCATTACCTTAATAGACCACAAGATGATAAATGGGATACAATGAACAGGCACATTAGCCTTGATATTAACTGCCACCAAGGGTTCTGGAAGAGGCTATTAACTGTCTGGATATATAGTAACTACTTGGGTTTTGGCAGATCATCACAGGAATGAAGCAGGATGGGTGGGGCTAAGAAAGAAGGAAGCTGGGACATGCCTCAGCATCCCTCTGTGTACCTACTGAAAGTACAGAGAAAACAGGCAATCTCTTAGGTTTACAAGCACAGAGAACTCTAAGGGGAAAGGTGGAGCCAGTTCCCCAGGGCTGAGACATTTACCTCACAGCCCTTTATTCCCACCTTACCTCTCTCAAAGGCATTTTTTATGTCATTCACTTCCACTTGTGATCCAGACACCCGGAAAATTCCCTCATGTTGTAAGCCTAGAAACACACAAAATAGAGTGGTCAAAATGAAAAAAGGCAAGTTCATAGTCATAAGGCCAAGATTACTAGAATACCCATCTCCATTGGTACCATGCATTTAAGTATTTTGCCTTTTCTGATTTAGGACAAAGGAGAAAAACAGGGCAGTGATGTTGGAAAAGTCTCTGGGAGGATTATGAGGCATTAACATAAAGAAAGCATCTGACCAAAGACTTAAGGGAAAAGATGTTCACATCCTCTTCTGATTCCAAGGGGGATTCCCAGGTTGTTGCTTTTTCTTCCTACCTGTAGACTGGGAGTCACTGGGTGGTGCTTTCTTATTGCTTGTGGTTAGGAATGGAAGTGGGTCTCGGCAGGTAAGGCATTAGCTACCATTAGAGAGGTTACTAGAGAAAGACTGAGGCTGTGATGTTTTCTTTAGCATTTTAACACTATCCCATTATTCTAGGGGAAAATGCTTTCTGAACTGATGAAAAACAGAGGATATAAAAACAAAAATGAACAATCAACAGACAACATTGTCAGTCCCTGTCCTAGGCACTGATCCCTGACTGTTTGCTACCCTTTTCTAAAGAAAACATGTAAAGACTATATTATGAAGTGTATAAAAAACTCTCTTCTCATGGTTTTGCTGGATTAGACAGTCATGAAAAATAATCCTTATATAATTACTGCCACTGCCATTACATATAAAGTATGTGATCCTCACATAACCGTCCAAGGTCAGGGTTAGCAGTAATACCATCTTTAGATGAGGGGACTAGTGAAGACATAGCAAGAACCAGGAACAGAGGTCAAAAGCAGTATTTTGTTGCTGTTTTTTTTTTGTAAAGATTTATTTATTTATTTATTATAGACACAGTGTTTTTGCCTGCCTGCCTGTCAGAAGAGGGCACCATATCTCATTATATGATGGTTGTAAACCTACCATGTGGTTGCTGGGATTTGAACTCAGGACCTCTGGAAGATGAGCAAGAGCTCTTAACCTCTGAGCCATCTCCCTTAAAGGCAGTCTTGTGGCTGCAATCACAGACTCAGTTTTCGGTGTCAGACAAGAGGCCTATTGGTCTGCAAGTGCAGAGGATGGGAGAGAGCCATCTTGGCCTGTTTGTACTTAGACACAGCTTACAGAGAACACCATACATGCAACTGTAACATCACCAGTGACTGGCCCGCCGAGGGGCTTAGCTAATATCCCTAGCTGTAACAGGATTTTCAGTCTTTCTCCAAGCCTAGATATCCTTTTGTCAACATTTCTCTGTGATTCTCCAAATGTCTTGATATAAACCTCAGACTGATTCTAGAAACACAAACAAAATAGAATAATGCTAGATTTTGCTAGATGCTTCAGAACATTCTATTAGTTAGATTTCTGAAACCACACAGGCCAAGACTGAAGTTGTAGAAATCTGACTGAAAATCAGTGAAGGGAATGTGACTCCCCAGCTTGTAATAAGATGTAAACTGTTTGTCCCTCTAAGGTAATCCCTAAAATATTCCTCACAGTATGGCAAGCTACAGTAAAATTCCATCAGTGCCAGTTCGGTGGTACTGTTAGTTACCAAATGGGGCATGAGAGTCAGAAATTGCTGTTTAAAAAGAGAATGTATCATACACAGCAAAGCTCTGACAGAAACAGAAACACATCCAAGGATTTATCAGAAACACAGGGTAAAAGGAAATGTCATCTCAAACCAGGCTACTTGGTGTGTTTTAGCTGCAGAAGTACTACACACCTTCTTGAGAGGGTAACCTTAGTGTTTCTGGGTAGGTTTGATGGTTAGGAAATGTAGCCTTGCCTGTGGGACCAAGGAAGAACAAATGAAGATGAGCTTGTTGGAAATCAGACAACTGGTTACAGTTTTCCTAGAGAATAACCACTTATTATTGTGTGTGTATGTGTGTATGTGCAGGTAAGTGTGCTGTGGTACATGCGTGGAGGTCCATGTTCTGAGGATTATCTCACATACCAGCTTGCAAGGCAAGCACTTTTATCCACTGAGCTATCTCACTGGCTGACCAGATGGAATCTTTAGAGTACCTGGTGTGATAATCCTGAGAGGAGAAACTATATTTTTCAGAAAGGAGAAAACAGTTGTTTTTTTTTTTTTTGCTATAATGTATAACCAAAATAAGAGATCCATATTTATTCTTTGTTTCTTCTTAGCACACACTAACATAAACACATAAAAATCCCTTGGATCTGGGTAAACTACTTAGAAATGACACAAAGCCTGCTGGACTTAGCTCTTGCTAAGAGTTGTTCTCCTAGGTAACTCTTGAACTGACTGTTGCAACAACTACCTCACATTCCTTTCTTGGAAATGGTAGATTAAAAAAAAAATCCCTTCATGGTTAATTTTAGTGGTTCCCATAGCATGATTAATTAAAAACCCAGAGACAGATATTGGGGTTCAATCTGAAGGTCAGAAAGGCAAAACAGTCAGTCACTGGCTCTTACCAAAACGGCGATCCTGACTCCAGGAATCCTCAGAATGAGACTGACTGAGAGCTATCTCCTCCCATTTATATTCCTCTCTAATGCTGCACCACTATCACCCAGTTTTTATGCCAAACTAGTGTGGCTACTGGAATTAAAGGTGTGTGTCACCACTACTTGGTCTGTAAGGCTGATCAGTGCAGCTGTTTTACTCTCTGAACTTCAGGCAAGCTTTATTTATTAAAATACAAATGAAATATCACTACAGGTTCCTCACATTTCTCCTCTTGAATATCCTCATGGATCACCTTGATTCACCACTATGAAAACTGCTAGTTTCCTCATCTACATAATGGGATCTATTATAATATTTATCTTCCAGAAGATACGATAATAGTTAAGAGAGTAAAAATTCCTAGCATTTAGTGTGCCATAGACTCTTTTGAGGTTAACAAAGGTTATAAATCCACTAAATGTACATATACAAAATATTTTAGCATAGCTTTTAGGGAATCCATGAATTCCTTGAATCTTTTCCTTTGGCAAACAGCCAATTCAGCTAGACAAATATTTTGACTAGCTATTTTGTGCTGAATTAAAATTAAAAAAAAAAAACCAACAATGGCCAGAAGTAGTGGCTCAGACCTACAATTCTAGCACTCTGGAGGCTAAGGCTGGAGGATTATTGCAAATTTATAGTCAGCCTGGTTCTTCTAGTAAGTTCCAGTCATGGCTACGCAGTGAGACCATGTTAATATCATCTAACCCCAACAATCCCAAGTCAACAATGTATTGTTAACTGACACTTCGGTGATAAAAAGTATTAATTCTCTCTCTATATATATACATATATATATATATATGTGTGTGTGTGTATGTATCTTTTTGTCTTTGAGTGTTGTAGCATTTCAGGTACTTGTTAGTGTGGGGGGGTATACACCTATGTGTGCATGTGTGTGTGGAGGTCAGAGGTCAACATCGCATCTCTTCCTCTATTGTTCTCTACCTTTGCTACTTTAGAAAAAGGTCCCTTGTTGAACTTTGAGCTCTTTGCTTTTGCTCAGCTAGCAGAGCAATGAGGCTCAGTGATCTGCCACACACAACTTCTCTGCTTCCCACATAGAATTAGCACTGGGGTTATAGGCATGTGCTGCCATGCCCAACTTTTTATATGGGTTCTGGAGATCTGAACTCAGGTTCCTGAACTTGCACAGTAGGCACTTTACCAACCAAACTGTAAGTTTAAAGTTTATAATCAAAATATTGTTTTCTAAAGTCATTTATTAGTGATTCATTCTCCTCATCTGTAATTCAGCTAGGTGAACTTGTTACTGTTCACATTCTATTTGGGCTTTTATTCACATCTACCTACCTACCTACCTACCTACCTACCTACCTACCTACCTACCTACCTTTCTATCTACTTACCTACCTACCTACCTACCTACCTACCTACCTACCTACCTACCTACCTAGCTACCTACCTATCAATCATATATGGGAACCCTAACATTACTCTAAAGTCAAAACCACACATGAGAATATATTCATTCTTTATTTTCCATTGCTCTGCTTTTTGCATCTACTGTCTACTTATAATAACCAACCAGCAAAATACAAGCTTCTAAACTCACTGTTCCTGTATTTTCCTGTAGAAATGAGAAGACACATATAGTCAATATATTTGTAAATCTTCATTCTTATGTGAAAGCACAGTAGATGCTGTTTTGTATTTTGTTTTTTGACTTAACAATATAACCAAGAACTCTCTCTATATCAGCCTATAGAACCCTTGCTCACCATCTTCACAGTGATATACTACTCCACTGTATGAACATACTGTAAGTTTTTCAATCACTCTTCTACATATGGACACTCAGGATGGTTTTAATATTTGCAATTATAAATAATGCTGTAGCAAATAGTCTTATGCACAGGTTTGCTTTTACTTTTTTAAATACTGTTTGAGGCCCACCTCCACAGTAATATCTAGAAAGATTACAGGCTTGAATGATAAGTGCATAGACTATTTTACTAAATATTACCAAAATTGCTTTCAAGTTGAGTTGCCCTAGTCTTCATCCCCACACAGATGTGCTCTATTTTTGTCTCTTCATGAACTGTGTCTGTGCAGGTGTAGAGATAGGTATGTTCAAGACACAATAATGGAAATTTTCATGTCTCAGCTAACACCATGGCTAATACTCTACTAGTCTAGAGTATTAAGACATCTGTGGCTTACTGTAGAAGCTTCCTTCCTCCTTCCTTCTTCTGGTTTTAATCTCCAGGCAGCACCCAGGGACCCTTCAAATATATGATTCTTATTCTCCAACAGCTTCCCATCTCACTCAGAATAAGGCCCAATGCCTAATATAGCCAACAAAGTCATAGGAGCCCTGGCCTGTGTGTTCACCTCCTGTCAGCCTCCTTCACTCCTGCTTCAGCCTGTATGCTTTTCCTTACATATGTCAATAGTTTCTGCACTTTGGTTCTCTCTCCACAAAATGCTCTTCCTCAGATGGACACATCTCTTTCCCTCTTCTTCACAACTCTACTCAAATGTGAAGTCGCTTTCTGTGATCTGCAACAACAGTGCCGCTCTCCGTTCTCCATCCTGCACCTTGCTTTGCTTTTCTTCGTGACATACATCAGCACCAGAAATATTGAAAGTCAATTTGTGTATTGACAGGTCATCTGTTTGTTCTTCAGAGGAACAAAAGGTTCAGGAAGAACCTTTTTACTGGTCTATAATAAGCAATCAATATAGACTTTGTATTGAATGAACAAGTGAATGCATGGATGAATGAATCCACAAATTCTTCCCATTGTTCTTTAAAAACCAATAATTATTCTTCTACTGAACTCAGCTTGGATTCATCTTTGCCAGCTCCTTGGTATTAATTACTGCTATCTTGTAAATTTCTTATTCTGTTACTGTTGATTACTATTACTTTATTTCTTTTCATTAACTTACTATCTGCTTATTTTCTTCCAAACGCATCATAAAACCACTTAGACACAATAGTGTATTATTTTTCTTTATGTTCTTTTTCCTTGGCAATACATGGTGCTAAGCATTAGTCAGCAGCTTATAAAGTATTTGCTCATTGTTCAATAGTGATGAACAGTGCTCTTAGTTCAAATGAACTGAGATAACATTAAAAATTTATAGTTGATGGAAAGCAGGACAAGCTACAAGAATGCTAAAATAATTACTGTTTCAATAATAAATCTAAGAAATAAATTTCTTAGCTTTGCCCAAACAGAAGGGCAAATACAATTTGACAGATACTGAGAAGGAGCCAGTCCCTGAAGACCCACAAAAGATGGACATAACTTTAGGACACTTATCAACTAAGCTTGTCGGGACACTGTATTCATTGAGACCAAATTAAGACAAAAATCCAAATATTATATATGCAGTCAATGCAACATTAGAGGATGGAATTGTTTCAAACCATTCTGGTACAGCCAATGGGACAAAATGGTTGGGCTACGCTATAGGAGATACCCACACACACCAAGGTTATAACTACTGGCTTCACTAGCACTACCACAGGGCCTAGCTGCACTTTTTTTTTTTTCACAAAGTAGCTTGGTTTTAAAACTCTGGAGCTAGAGCATGGTAAGTGGTCAAACATGTGTATTTTCAGCATGTAGATATAGCCTTTCTGAAGGAGAAAATATTACATGAATAAGTAAGATTTTATTCCTTTTCTAAGAATGTGAGGATGGAAGGCAATCTCTATTGCTCTCTCTGGTATATATGCACATATACGTATACATGTGCCTATGTGTAGCTAACAGAGGCCAGAGGATAGGGTTGGCTGTTTTCTATTCCAATACTCTCTGCCTTAGTCCTTTGAGGCAGTGTCTCTCCCCTGAACCTGAATCTTCAGAATTTTTTTAGGTTGGGGTGGCAGCCAGCAAGCCCCAGAGATCTTCCCGTCTTTGCCCTCCACAGCACTAGAGTAAAGTTGTGCATAAGATCCTGCTGTTTGCCAGGCAGTGGTGGCGCACACCTTTAATCCCAGCACTCGGGAGGCAGAGGCAGGCGGATCTCTTTGAGTTCGAGGCCAGCCTGGTCTACAAGAGCTAGTTCCAGGACAGGCCCCAAAGCTACAGAGAAACAACCCTGTCTCGAAAAACCAAAAAACCAATAAAATAAAAATACCCTGCTGTCCTTGTTGTGTAAGTTCTGGAATCTAAACTAAGGTCCTCATGGTTGTGCAGCAAGTACTCTTAACCACTGACCATCTCTCCAGCCCAACTACCTCTATTCTTGTTCTACAAAGAATTCTTTGACGTTCTGACTTTTTCACAAACACGAGCAAAGCTCTGTTCTTGCTTACCATGTCTGCTAATAAACCGAATGCAGCTTTCTACCACCAGAGGAATTGCCTGGCTGGAATCCTGAAAAACAAAAAGGAAGTATCGACATTAGAAATAAGGATAGGAGAAGTGAGTCTGGTCTCAAAATGGAGATAAAACTGCTACCTGGTCACGCTCAGCCTGACTGCATTGATGCTACGGTGGTGGCTATGTATATGGTGGTGGAAATGGTGGCAGAAGGTTTTAAAAATGACAGAAAGGGGGTATGGCTTTTAAAAGAGAGGTGGCGGTGGAGGGGTGTGGGAGAAGGAGAGACAGAAGACAAAGAGACCGACACAGGCAAAATATCCATGCACATTAAAAAAAAAGCTTAAAATTCTAAAAGAAAGATTGTTCAAGTTGGCACAATAACGGTAAGAAAGAAAAGAAAAAACAACTCTTGTAAATAGCAAGAAGGACATGTGAATATGTTAAGCAGGTTTCCCAGATGTCCATTTTTGTTTTGTCTTTTTGCTATATAATCTCGATTGTGCCAATTGATTTATATGGGTTTCCAAGTTGCTGTCTACAAACTGAGGAAGGGACTGGCGGAAGGGCTAGTTACATATACTATTGGTACATGAATATATATATATATATATATGTTTTAAGCTTTATTTATTTTATACTATATATATGAGTATTTGCCTGCATGCATATTTGTGTGCCACTTGTACATCTGATGCCAAGGAGGCCAGAAGAATGCACTGGATCTCCTGAGACTGGAGTTACAGGTGGTTGTGAGCCACCATGTGGGTACTGGGAATTGAACCCGGGTCCTCTGCAAGAGCAGCCAGTGCTTGTAACCACTGAAGCATCTCTCCAGCCCCAGGTACATGAATATTAATGTCTATACTTATAGAGGTGTTGGGTCACATATAGTATTTAAATAGATTGCTTCTATGGTGTATTATTATTATTACTGTTGTTTATTTTCATTTGATAATATTGAAATGAGGCTTGGTGAGGTTAAATGTCTGCTTGTATCATATAACTAGTAAATAGAAAAGCCAGGACTTAATTCTGTTACCAAACACTCTGCTGTCACACATACTGTATCCTGTGAGAGTAGTAAACACTGCATACCAATTAATCAGTAATATAGCTACATGAGTAATAATTCAGCTGTGTGAAAGAAAAACATTAAGTATGGCTTTAAACCCTAGTTTCAGATGTTCAGGAAAGGCTGAACTTTACAGTGGGGTGGATCCATTGTATCTTCTGCCCATTTCACAGGTTGGACTGCACCCATCTGGCTTTGGACTTTCAACGGTAGCCATGGGGTTTGGCTACTATAAGGGAAGCAGCTGCATCTCATGAAGGAGTCAGGCTGAGAGAAGAGATGGCTTGGCCTGTGCAGGTTCCAAGCTTGCCAGTGATCAGGATACTGCTGAAGTGGAGCTGGAGCCAGAAAGGTCTCAGTGTCACAAAAACTCATTTTATTATTATTACTTTTTCTCTGAGACAGGGTTTCACTAAGTAGCCCTGGTTAGCCTAGAATTCACTAGGTATATCAGACTGGCCTTGAACTCACACAGAAACCTGCCTGCCTCTGCCTCCCTGGGATTAATGGAGTGTGATACCACACCTAGCTCCAAATGCTCATCTTTGTGACACTCCTGCCCCCAAACCTGACTGCTTCCTCTAGCTGTTCAGGTACAGCAGCAGGGTCTGACATTTTGTAAGATCATGGACTTCTCCCAGTCAGCCCTAAGAAACTTAGAGGAAGAATCTTGGTCCTTTCTTCTGTATTCTAATGAAAACTAGGCTCAACTATTACAACGGGAAAAGCCTCCATTCATTGGAAATCGTGTATCAGGAGAGATAATGAAGTAGTAGAAATGGATTTGCAGAATGTTCTGGTCCCAGATTTATCTAAAGTTAAAGAAGGAAGACACTGACTGGGAAACTTATAGGTTCCTGGCATTAATAAACTATGTGAATACAAAGTTCTGTCTGTATGTGCAGGGAATGTTCTACCAACAGTAGGATGACATATGTAGAGTACTCGGGAAACAAGGCACCAAAGCTGCATGCTCAAGGTCCCCAATAGCCCACCAGAAGAAACAACTTGAAGGAATAAACTGTGGCAGACAAGGGTAGGCCAGAGATGCCTGTCCTACTATAGAAAGCTAAAACGGAGTGTAAGGCAGAGTCTAATAAGGAACAACAGCACAAAGGCTTCTGTTTCAGATGTTCTAATTGACCTCGTTGCTTCCTGTGGTGTTTCTAAGATACAAGAGACCCGTTTCCTCAGTTGTGCTATGCGTCCCCATGACACCCACAAAACCTAGATGTCACCACTAACTGTATACAGCTTCCCCAGCACTTTCTGTATTTTTCCATTCATTGTTTTTTCTCTTTCCCTTCTTTTCTCAATGTTAGAATGAATCAATGTCAGTTTCATTACGTTGCTCACAATGTTTTTTTTTATCATATAACCTTAGGTTGGAAAGGGTTTTTAAAGACAATCAGGGCAAATTTCCATTCAATGCTGGAGGGAATTGATAGTCGGCATAATTTAGAAAAGAGAGTAGAGCAGCAGTCAGTAATTTACAGGAGAAAACTATAAGGATGATAACTATATAATAGCCACACAGTTTGATATGGTTTCTTTTAATATGAAATTAAGCTTATTTTTTTTGTTTTAAAACTTATTTTTAAGTGGTATATAAAATCTGTTATTGGGATAGTATGTGGAATTTTGATACATGTAGAAACTATATGATGTTTGAAGCAGGTTAAACATATCTATCTCCATCAACATTTATCACTTACTTATGGTAAGAGTTTAAAATTCTGGGACTGGAGAGATGGCTCAGTAGTTAAGAGCACTTGTTGCTCTTGCTGAGAGCCCAGGTTCAGTTTTCAGTATTCACATGGCAACTAACAACCATTGTGGACTCCAGTTCCAGAGGATCTGATGCTCTCTTCTGGCCTCCATGGGCACTGTACATATAAGATGCACAGGCATACAGATAGGCCAAACAACCATATGCACAAAATAAAATAAATAAATCTTTCAGAAAAGAGACAAACACAGAGTGGATCACACCTAAGGAAAGCACAAGGAAGTAAGGCCTGGGAACGAGGTGATAGAAGTGATGGGCAGGAGAAAATGAAGGGCTTGAGTGGACACCTGATGGCAGGGGCGGGGGCAGGGTCCTCCTTTTTAGGAAATGTCTGGGGCTGCTTTGAACACAGCCTCTTAGGAAAATAAGTTTCCACATTATTCCTTATATTTAGCTGATTTGCAAGAAACAAAGACTGATTTCTTGGTTATTTATAGATTTTACTGTTCTGACCATCTAAGAAAAAAATCTTGCTGGAGAGAAACTGGAAGAACAACCAACTCAAGGCCCTTATTGTACTGGGGCATTTAGTAAATCTTGGACTCTGATGCAAACCTGGTACCAGGGGAACACACCTTGCCTGCAATTGCTTTAGTGCAGCAGTATGCAATATAAGCCAGATGGTGCCACTCCCACTCCAGCACGCCTGCAGCTACAGCAGAAGATGCAAAGCTCCCACATGCATGCTCTAAGTCTGTGCAAGAGGTCTAGGGTTAGGTCAGAAGTGGAAAGAAATAAACTTCAAGTTTAAGCCTATTCTTGGCAATAAAGGAAGAGTGGTTGCTTAGTCTGTAAAATATATGCCTATTAATTTAAAATGCAACAAATTATCTTTGAGAGGCATTCCACTCTTCTCAAGTTTTAACAGAAATCCAGGGATAAAGGAGAAGAATTATAGGAATAAGATGGTAGAAAGTTACAGTGAAATTTTTATCATTTTAAAAAAGTATATCCAGGCCTGATGGCAAGTGCCTGTAATCCCAGAATTTGTGAGACAGAGGTAGGAGGATTACAAGTTCAACGCCAGACTGGGCAGTATAGTAAGTAAGATGCTGTACAAAAAAAAGAGATGATTTTTCTCATTAAAATGATATTCATACTTAAAAGGAAGGCCAGGGGACATGGCTGAGTAGTTAAGAGGACTTGCTGCTCTAGCAGAAGACGACCCAGGTTTGGTTTTGCCATCCACACAGTGGCTTATAACCATCTGTAACTCCAGTTCCAGGGGATCTAACATCCTCCTCTGACACGGGCACCAGGCATGCACACGACACATATACATGTAAGCAAAACACTCATACACATGAAATAAAATAATAAATCTTCGAAGTATTGAGGAGACAAAGAAGCCTGTGTCAAGTGACTTCTATAGCTGGACTGCCCACCAATCAGAGTAGTCAGAGTCCTCCTAATACGGGTGAGAACTGGTTGCTCAGTGGTAGATTTTAATACAATGATGAAAGCCACATGCAAACCTATCAAGTTGAGCACTTCTTTTGTAACATACCCCAAACTGTTTCACACTACTTTATGAGGGAGTTTCAGGAATACAGCTAAGATTACAATAAACCAGAAGTAGTTAAAGCCTACAAACTTAAACAAGACTTTAAGACTAAGGATCAGGTATCTCAGTGCTGGTGGGTCAGTGTGTATGTGAGGAATTCTAAGGCCTCTGTAGGGACTCCTAGAAGGACGTCATGGGCTGTTATAGAACAATTTGTCCACGTTTAAACCAAACCTAACTAACAACAAGAACAAATCACAGAGCCTATGATAGTTCCAGGAAAGTTAAATCAGTGTTTGCTACAATCTCAACCATACGGTAAGTAAAGACACAGCTAAGCAAGAGCATAACGTCAGAGGAGGCATGCCATGGAATTCAGTCATGACTGTGGCAGGTATTCGATTTTCATGAGCCAGGCTGAACAATCTGGCTCTGCTGGCTCTTTACCTGTTTCCTCACGGTTGAGCTACGCCTGTGGTTGACCCACCGAATCAGAAAGGACCAGTCCAGCAACAGGAAGGAAAAAGAGAAAACAGGGACAGAATGAGACAACCACTCCTAAATTCAGAGTAAAACTTTATTTAAATCATGTAAAACAACTATACGGCAGGTAATGAAACACATCACATTATTGTGCTCAGTCCCAGAAACAGCTAAGAGACTTGGCAAGCTATTTCCCAACAAAAGTCTAATAAACTTTATTCTTTCATAAAAGCACAGAGGTCCCTGATTTTAATGCTTACCACTGTTTAAAAATTAAACAGGAGGCAAATGGTTTAATCTGTAGTAAAACAGATTCATGTTAGACAATTTTAAGATCTTTCTGTTTGAAAGGAAACAATAATAAACACCAAAGCATATATATTTTCTTTTGAGACTCTTTGAAAAAAGAAAATGACTGCTTACTTTATTTTATTTTTATTTAGATGGTAGGACATTCAGACTGAAATGAACTCCAGGGACCCTCTGTCAGTGCTTCTCAAGCTGTGTTTAGCTGTAGAAGCCTTTTTCTCACAGTGTATCAGATACAGAAGCATACTACTCAAAACAAGGAGGGCAGCACTGCCCTGTTTTGTGAAGGCAGGAGCCGGGCAGGGGTGCTGGGCCTTGCTCTGACTCTGCTGCCAGCCTGCCCTGAAGGCACCTTTCTGAAATCCTAGTGCTTCTCTAAACTAACACAATACTCTTGTCTTTAACAAGAGGAGACTGATATTCTGAGAAGGGAGATAAATAGCCCAAGGTTACAAATGGGGAAATAATCCAGCAAGGGAAGTCAGTTTGGCCCTATCTAGGCTTTCCAGAGAGGCAGTACTTCTAATGAAGTTAAGACTATACTACCAGGAGACAGATTCTACAGAATTTCACTCATCTTAGTTCCCTCCAGTCCTCACGAATTCTATAGTAATGGGACCTGAGCTGTAATCTGCTCTGACAGAATGAGGAAGATCAAATTGAGTTATCACTAAATAACGGGTCTATAACAATAAATGGCCTCATAACTGTATGAGTTGTCAGTCTGATACAATGCAATCTGCTTCATTAAAGCATGCTCTCCTTTAAATCAGCACATTTTTAGGCATCTGAGGGTGCTGGCTGAATGAATGTCTTGTTTTCTGCCAGCTCATAGCAGCATCAATGACTGTGAGGGAAAATATTTGGCTGAGGTGGAGAGGGAGGGAAGGTGGGGAAAGACTGGGGAGGGGGGCTGCATACTTGTATATCAGCAAAGATTTCTCCCAGTGCTATTTGGCAAGCCAATGCAATATAATATTTCATAATCCACCAACAGTCACTAATTAGGGCCTATCATCTTTTCCATGTATAAAAAAAAAATCAAATCAAATGCTATCACCTAATCTTTCTGTGTTGGAGACTTCCCCAAGATCACACGTTGAATTCTCCCAGCTAAGAGGTTAACAAGATGCAACAGAGTCTGATGTTTATTATCCTTGCAATAGAGTGGTTTTGGGAGTTTCTGGGAAGATTTTTATCAGGTGATAACTCCCACCACATTATTTTGCTTAGACTTCCCTAAATGGTAGCAACTCCACAGCCATTCAAGAGGAGATAAAGTTTGTAAGGCAAAGAGAAGGAAGCAACTCTTGCCTCAGGCTACTCCTTTGCAAAGTCAACCAATGTCTTTTAGGACACCCAGGGCTCTTTCCCAGGTTGCTATTCACCAGGAGCCTTTCCTTATCCCCCTCCCAGAGCCACTTACCTGGCAAGGCTACAATCTGTCCGCTGACCTGTGGAAAGAGAAAGGGAAAATGTTATTTGTTGAAGCAGAAGGGGTGGGGTGGGCTGTACACCCTAGGAATTACCATACCCTTCATATCTTCCTAGGGAGCCAGTAGCAGAAAAGAAAAGGACTGACCTAAATTCATTTTGGGCAGGAACTTTGCTTCTCCAGTTCCCATGCCAAAGTCATCAATATCTTTGAACCTTGTCAACTCTGCTTTCCAAATGAGAAAACAGGCATGGATATACGAGAAGAACAAGTCAAATCATATTTTAGAGAAAAAAATATTGTAAGCCTTCCCCATACATGAAATCTGGCTTCTTAGGTATGTGCTAGGTATGTGAGTGGTGGTGGTGAGAGGTACTTTAGGGGACACAGGACATGGAACAAGTTTGTCAGTATATAAGCAAACCACATATGCACACAGTTGAGTCTGGGAAGAAAAGGGAATATAGAGAGAGGTGGGAGAGGATACAGAGGTTCTAGTTTTAGAATCATTCTAAACTCTCCTGTTAACTTGCATTGACACAGTAAGGCAGAGATAAGATTCAGTACCCATGTGGCTAGCAAATGATGGCTTTCAGTCTAATGATAGGTGGTTAAGACTTTCATGGGCCATAGCTAGCTTTGAAAAATGAAATGGAAAATCTTTAAGTTGATAAAAAATGTTTTATAAAAATATTCATATATGCATGCATAAACCATGATGTAAAATGTTGCCTTCTTTGGGCCAATAGTTAATGAAGCTTGATCAGTCTTGATAAATCAGTGGGAAACCCTGGCAGGCAGTGAGCCAGGAAAGAAGAGATCAACTCCCATACTCCTTATTCAGACTTCAGGAAAGGCAACTCTGAGGGACGGGGAAGGCAGAATTCTTTCCTTGCATTTAAAGTGTTGCTAATTGTTAAGATAGTTCGGTTCATCTTTGGCAATCCCCAACAATTAACAGCCTGTTACCAAAGGCTCAGTTTTCATCTGTAAAAATATTATTCTGAGCCATTATTTTCAACATCTGTCCTACTTCCATTCTAGAATATTTATACACATCAGCTATCCCTTTGTGGTAAGAATCAGAGGCTCTTACATTATGGTGACAAACCCTTACAGAAGGCAGGGACATAATAATTTGCACACAGAATGATTTATAGCTATTATTTTTCTCTATCTCTGGAACTTGTCATCTTTAAATTATGGTAATTTGCAGCCCCAATGGTCAACCTCCATCCCTCTAGAGTAGCATAATTTGATGCACACATGCATGGCTCCAAAGCCCTTTTCCCTGTCTTCCAGGCTATGTTGAGATTGTCTTCAGAAAAAGAAATCATAGGTGTTAAGTTTCTTCAAATGATTCTTTAGGCTGTCTTCCCTTTAACTCACCACACAGCAATCTGGTAAATCAAGAGTAAAGACTTTCTGTAAGCATATTTGGCCCTCATCCCTAGATTTGAACTGTTTGGGTGGAAAAGATCGGAGGGTACTAAAGGATTCTTTTCACATTAAAGCAAACATGTAAAAACAAAACAAAACAACAAGATCAAAAAAAAAAAAATTCGGGGGAATTGTCCAGGGTAGGACAAGGCAACAACAGTGGGTAGGTGAGTCTGGTCTGAAAAGTGGGATTCTGATTTCTCAGCTAAAAAGCCAGTCTTATAAAATTTGCTATACTTCACAGTTTGTCTGATGAGTGCTCAAGAATTTTTTTTAAATGTTAAGACTTGTGTCTGAGTGCAGGCACATCTGTCACCAATGAGACCACATGCTCCCTGCGGCCTCATCTTTAAGAGAAGAGATTAGTGGGGCAGGGAGGAGGGCAGAACATTCAGGGCATCCCCAACCTGGGAATCCCATTAATCATACGATGCTGAAAGCTAGGCAGGAGACCTGGGCAAGGTGCCAAACAACCTCGGGGAAAGCTTCCTCTTCAACCTTGGCCTTCTGTTTGATGGCTGACTGGGGAGAGAAAGTCCAGAATGTCTGTCCAGTTCTCTGCCTCAATACTTTCCAGTGTCTGGTTAAGATTACTGCCACAGAAAGTTACAGCCCGTTCAGCACTTTGGTCTTAATGCAGCCACACGAGAGAGATGGCTGCTATTTAAGTGAAAGGAAATGAATGTTCACCCTGGAAGCTGAAGAAGCAGCGAGTCTGCCCTGCCCCCTCCATCTGAGGTCTGGGGAGTTCTAACAAGTGTCTAGAGAGAAGATAACCCTGGGGTCCCTTTACCACAGGTGTGGCAGGAAGGTGAAGGATGGGTTTGAGTGGAAAGCAGGCACACTCCATCTAAAGAAACAGCTGATGAATAATCGCATTCCATTACACATTGCCATTTCCCCATCACTCAAGCAGCCATTTAGAGGACTTTCACAATGAACAGGCTAGGAAAAGAAACACAGTCATATAGCCAGTGGGGTCTAGCTGGCTGAGGACTGGAGGCATGTGCTCAGGATCAGAGTTCTGCTGGGCCTCTCTGCTCTACCAAGCTTCAGCAGAGCATGCTCACACTCACTTTCTCCCAGGGTTTTCTGCAGGAGGTCATGCTTGGCTTGTAACTTGGTGATCAGGTTCCTACCCTCCAAGTACTCCTTCATTTTCTGTAAGGGAAGAGGAGAAACAAGAGAACTTAGATTCCTGAAGAAACAAAAGACACAAATGTCAACTGGACAATTTGCCTTTGAGAAGGCATTTGATTCTTGACTCTCTGACTCACTTTCTAGTAAATCCATTTAAATTCTTTAAAAAAAAAAAAAACTTTCTCTCTCTGCTGATTTTCATGGTGGGTGCAAACCTGCACAGTATTTTCCAATGAATTTCATGTTAGCCAGTATAAGAAAACTGTTTTCTAAGTAAAGCCCTTCACCTGTTTCCTTTAGTCCCAGTAAAGAAAGAGAATGACAGGGAGAGTGGACAACCTTCCTGAGCCTCAGCTTCGCTGGTGTGAAGACATGCACTTGCTATCTGCCCCTTAGGCTGATAGCCTGCTCCTCCAGGGGACATTTCATCACCCTAGGAGTAGTGTCAATGGTAAAGCTCAGCCACAGAGCACCCTTGTCTAAACCAGACCCTAAGAAGTCTCATCTATTGAAAGTTGGGAGTTTCTGTGTGCTCACGTGGAGTGGCTGCCACCTACTATATGCATATACAAATTCGAAGCACAACATGAGCTGTGCCGTCACACCTGCACTAGTAGGCGAAGTACAACTGCTATGCTGCAGTTGCAGTTTGGACATCTGAGCAGCTCTTGTCCAGTTTGTGAAAGACGATGCTTGACTGGATAACTCACAAAGTCTTCAAAACAACTGTATAAACTACTATTATCATTCGTCCTACTCTACTTGAGTAATGGGAAGAAGGTAGCAGAATTGAAGAGATTAATGAAATTGCTCAGGATCAAAAAGTGATGGAGTCACTATCTGTTGTGCACCAGGTCCCCCCTCAGCCCCATTGAAACATTCCATTTCCCAGGGAAGCTCCTTAAGAGAGGAAGCAAAGAACACAAAATAGTCCCAAGAAGTTCCTGAGACTGAACAGATTTACTAGGCCTCTCTCTCCCAAGCATAAATAATACAGACTACTAACTCACTCTCAGACAAGCTGAGGGGCAAAGAAAACTCTCAAAATAAGTTCAGCTGCTTAAAAGAAGAAAAGGACAGTCGGACAGCCTGAAAAGAAGCAGAGGCCAGCTAAGCAGCCCGGAGGAGGCTCAGACTAACTAAGCCACCTAGAAAGGGCACTCACTCTTCAACCTGTTGAGCTGCCTATACAGGCTATGTAGTGTGCCCCAGGTGCCCAGCTCTTGAGAGCTTTGGTGTTCTGCTCCTGTAAATAACACTGCATCCATACTCATACAGGTAACTTCAATAAAACTCACTGGACTTTGACGGTATCTGTATTATGGTCTGTCATGGGCTCTCTATCTGGGGTGAGTAGAAGTGTGTGTTGTGTCTTCCTAGGAAAGTTTTTTTTTTTTTTTAATAATACAATGGTATCCATACACAAAGTCTGACAGAATGGTATGTGCTCTGAAGCATTATCATAAAATGTCACACCTACTACATTACAGAGACAAAGAGAATCAGAACAAAAATTTTATAGTAGTCATTATTTTTACATTAGTAGCAACCCAGGAGACATTAGACTAACTACATTAGCACACAGTCTGTCTCTCCCTTACAATAATCCTATACATATACGAGGAAGATATTAGTAGTTCTTTATTAGAGATGAGAAGACAATTCTAGGAGAGGGAGGGTATAACCACAAGCTAGTAAACAGTAATGCTGTTTTCCACTCCCCTCTACAACCATTCTTGAGACCCTGAGTCTGCCTTGGCCATTTCTGCTGCACTGGCTCCATACGATGGTGTTTAACTCAGAAGCAAATGGTCTCCCAGAGTACGATCCACGCGTCACTAGAAAGACTTGGGTGTGCGCCAGCGAATAAACGTTTTAATAATAATAGTTCTGTCTTTTACTGTGCACTAGTTAAAAAAGAATTGTATTTCAAGCCTTTGACTTTTATGACTATCATTAGTTCATAAATAATAAAGAAAAATGAAAAGTTATGTTACTCTTACTCTATATTTTTCTATACAGTATGAACTTTTAACTAAGAGCTTGCCCTCTCATTCCCATTTAAAAAGCAGGAAAACCTGCTTTTCTGAGAGGTGGTCCCTGAGCCTCTTGTGCTCGCCCACATGGCCCTATGGATAACCTGTAGATCCCCATGGCACCATTCTCATGCAGCCCTATCACAGAAGGTTACTCTGGTGTTTCTATCCAGAGATCATGTCATCGATTATCCCGACAATCCATGATGTTTAGTGCCACTCCTAGAAAATAGTAGGAACTTAATAAATATGAAGAATGAATAAATAAGTGAGCAATTTCATTCGCCTCTGAATAAACTGTTCCTTGCAATTACAAAACCAGTCCCTATGGGTATCCCTACTCTAAATGAAACAAACCAGACAAATCCTATGCTAAATTGTTTCTGCTGTCTTATTGAAGGCCCGTTCTCTGATCCTTTATGCCTTTCCATGAGAACATCTGCATGAAAATAGGCTCTCTTGTCACCCTCCTCTTCCCATCTATTCCAGCTGTCAGCTCACTTACTGTCCCCAGATGATATCCTAATCCCCATCCAATGCCTAATTGTGGGCTTGGAATCATACTTGGGACCTAGAGTGCAAAAGCCTCCAGGAAATATCCATTGCTAATAGTACAACCCCAAAAGGCCTATCTTTGGAAAGTTATCCCAGGAGTCTCAAAGGTTTCTTAATGAAGAAAATGCAAGAAGCTATAACCTCCAACACAAGACCAAAATGTTCAAAATACAGCCAACATTCTGAAAGGGAATGAATAAAAATTCCTTTAACTCGCTCATGTTTCTATTCTCAATTCCCAACCCTCCCCCGAACCCCAAGTTCATGTTTACAACTCACTAGGTAACTTCAGCTGTCACTTGGTGAATCATTAAAACAAGTAATAATCGGATAAAGATGTATGATGTTACTTTTCAGGTTTCATTAAATACTAAAGGATCAAACTGTATCAAGATAGACTCTACATACCTAAAACAAGGTGGGTTTTGCATCTAGGTGGGAAAGGAAAGGAATCCCAGAGTCTGTAGGACTGCTATCTATCACTTCCTTATCTCACCTAGAAATCAGGACAGACATGCTGGGGATAAATAATCCTGCCTTTATCAGTGGAGGTGAGATAGAAGGATTCAGTTGTTGCTAAACAGAGCTGAGACAGCTAAAGCCAAGGGAGGACTAAGTGGCTTTTTGGTACTTAGGCAGAATATCAAGATTATAATAATCAGACCACACACACACACACACACACACACACACACACACACACACACACACTCACGCATACACACTCACTTGCTCTCTATAATATACCAGATCACAGCTCTAAGTCTAGTGGCTTGCCTAATGGACAAAGGACTGCCTTCTCTCCTATTGTCTTACCCAAATCTACCCCTAAGAGTTCAGATAGTTTGGCTTTGCTATTTTATCAGCCAAGTTTTCAATCCCTTCTTCATTTCACCTCCCATTTGAAAATGGCATACTTGGTGATGGAGAGTGCAGTTAAGAGCACTTACTGTATTTACAGAGGACCTGGTTTCAGTTTCTAGCATCTACATGGTGGCTTGCAACTAGTTATGTACAGTTCCAGGGTCCCAATGCCCTCTGGCCTTTTGAAGGCACTTCATGAAGGCAAAAACTCATATATATAATAAATATGAAAAATTATTATATAAAAAGAATTCCATACTCCAATTTTCCATAAAAAGAAATATTTAGGAGAAACTCTAGCTTTCTAAGGCTTTGATGATGCTTGGTCAACCAGAGAGGATGCCTGTACAGCCATTGGAAAGGGATTTGTGTGAGAGGTGGGACCAATTTTTTTTAGACTAACATGAGTAATGTTCGAAATGTTATGAAAGTAAAGTGGAAGACAGTAAAAGTGGTACACTTCTGTTCGTTACATTTACTTCATAACATCTCTCTTGCAGGGCTGAAGGTGGAACTCAGTGTCATACATGCTAGGCAGGCACTCTTAACTACTGAGCCCCCATTTATTACAACTTCCAGTGTCATTTATTGGGCTAAGGGGCACTTACTGATACATCATCGGTTGCCTATGCACACAAAATCTCCGAAAGGACAAAATAAACTAGTTTCACTCCATGACAGAAGGGAGGAAAAGTATGCATTGGGGTAAGGCAAGGCTCTACTTTCTCCCTAGTTTCCTTTGAAATATCTCAGTCTTTTTATAATGGAACAAGAAAAAGAAGACGCTGAGGGATGATGTACTATAGAAGATGAGTGACAAACACAAAGACAGGAGGTCAGAAAACACTTCCCTTCTTTTAATAAGGGAGCAGGGCACACAAGGAAAGCCCGTGACGAGCAGCTGACCTGAGTTCTGGCTTCGGCCACTGATGAAGGCCTTGTTTAAGCTACCCATCCCCCTGCATTTGTTTGTCCATTTTCTTCAAAGCTTTCAAATGAAAAGGCTGGCTTAGATAATATTTAAAAACTTCTTCAAGTTTAAAATTTTAGTTTTCCACAGACTTTGCTAGGAATTGACCATTGTAAGGCATATTTCATGCTGCTATCAGAAGATAAATTACCTGACATATTTCAGATCCGGTCACAAAAATAATGAATTCGTGCAAATCTGTTACTAGATAAACCAAAACTAATTTCTAATAGTCAAAGCAATGTGCACAATAATTTGACAAGGAGTACCATGATCACCAAAGTCAGGAAATGGGCTGCAGGACTCTACTGTATTGAGATAAAAGGGGAACAGTTAGGCAGGATTTTAGAGGTCATCAGTTTGAATAAAGTTATTTCTTTTTAAAAAAAGATTCATTTTTAATTATGTATCTCTGTGTGGACATGTACATATGTGGGCATGTGAGTGCTGGTGTCCACAGAGGCTAGGGTAGATCTAGAGTTATGGGCAGTTGTGAGCCCCTGGATGTGGTCCTCTGCAAGACCAGTATGAGTTCTTGGAAGTGCTGAGGCATCTCATTAGCCTTCTTGTTTGGGAGCAGATATCAACTTCTGAATATATACATTACAGATTCATTTAAGCCAAAAAGTAATTCTGGCTGGGCGGTGGTGGTACACAGCTTTAATCCCAGCACTCGGGAGGCAGAGGCAGGCAGATCTCTGTGAGTTCAAGGCCAGCTTGGTCTACAAATTGAGTTCCAGGACAGTCAGTACTGTTATACATAGAAACCCTGTCTCAAAAAACAATACAAAACAAAAAACAAACAAAAACCAGAAAAACAAAAAAGTAATCCTGAAGGACAGTCTTAAGTATGGATTTTCATGTCCAAAAGTTCTTTCCTTCTTCTATTTTGTTGGGAGTGTATATGTATGCATGCATATAGGGGTCAGTGTTAGTCACAGCATCTTCCTCAATTGCTCTCTACTTTATTTTTTGAGGCAAGGATTCTCACTGAACCTGAAGTTCAACAACTCACTAGACTGGCTGGCTAGTAAGACCCAGGGATCCATCTTCCTGTTTCTGTTCCCCAGCTAAGAAATTAGCTGGTTTCTTTTACATGGGTTCAAACTTAGGTCTTCATGCTTGTGTGGCATGCACTTTACAGACTAAGCTGTCTCCCTAGCTCCTAAATTTTTCTTTTTCCCCCCTCTTTTTTAGTTTTTCAAGGCAGGGTTTCTTTGTGTAGCCCTGGCTGTCCTGGAACTTACTCTGTAGAACAGGCTGGCCTCAAACTCACAGAGATCCGCCTGCCTCTGCCTCCTGAGTGCTGGGTTAAAGCTGTGCACCACCACCAACTGGCATCCTCCAAATTTCTTGACTGGAGGATCTGAATGGGGAAATGGTCAAATACATTGTATGTATGGAAATACAAATACAAATGCATGTATGGTATTCCCAAATAATTAATAAAAATTGAATTGAAAATAATTTTTAATAATAAATTTAATAATAATTTCTGGTCTCTTTCATAATCCTGCTTGACCTACTCATATTAAAAATCAAGCACAAAAGACAGTTTGTGTGATGCTTCCCCTAGCATCATTCTCTGTTCTGCTCACACATATTCATGCCTTTAAGAAACTGGTTAGAAATATATAAAGTCAAAAATCAAAGTTCTCTCTGTATATGCCTAATCCTTCATTATCTTCTTTCTCTTATACTCTAAACATTCCAACTTGCAGCATAAAATTTAGGATATAGTAAATACATGACAAATAACCAGTGAGTAATTTAAGAATGATTGGTGAATGGATTAATAATGATGATGATAAAATGAATAGCAATTACTGAGCACCGTGAACTAGGCAATGCGTCATTCCATCTCTCTGTATAGATTTGCATATGCTTAGAAAATATAATATGGGCCAGACACAGAGCTTAGTGGTGCAGCTCTTGCCTAGCAGATATGAAAGTTCCACCAAGAAACAAACAAAAGCCCCCAAACAACTAGAATATATAACTGAATGACTTAAATTTACAATACAATAAATACAAAGGTGCCTCCTTTTGTAAATATAATTTTAAATACATGCTCATATGTATTTATTTTCTTCTTTTTGCATTTAAGTTTTATATAATGACCATGTTTTAAAATGTTTTTATAGTAAAATGTGTTATATGTTTTCAGTTTTAAAAATAAAATCACTTAAGATTTTTATGTAACAAAAAAATTTCAGTTGTTTTAGAACAATACTCTTAAATAATACCCTTGCAAAAGTCTTCACTGGGATTTAAAACAACAAAACCACCAAAGATTTGCTGCTTAACTAACTGAACCAGACTTACAAAAACACCAATCAATCATATTAGTGCTCTTAAAGAAAAAAGGATAATGTTCAAAGAAAAATTAAACAAATTGTCCCAGCTGGAAGAAAAACCTAATTTGCTCCATGCCGAGTGTGCTTCAAGACAGAAGACAAGTGAGGCCCTCTCATTTGGTCAGGGTGCATTTTCAATGGCCATGCTTCATCTTACAACTGCAAAGTAATTTTTTCCTTTTTTGAACTTCAAAAGATAAGGAAATAAATTTTAGTGCAAGAAATAGGTTCTACTTGGCAAGTTCAAGATAATTTAATTATTAGGAAGCAGCATAGAAGACCAGCTAGCAACCTCTCAAAGAACTATTAACACACACATGCACACATGCACGCATGCACACCTATCTAAAAGGAGACTTGAGAACAATGAGTAAAATATACTGCTTTAGAATTCTTGATAATTACCAATATTACAAAATAACTTCCTAATAATGAAAGTTATATGACTTTAAAATTAAGATACATATTGGCAAAGATATTTAAATACAGTTCTCAAAAACCAAGAAACTAAGCCCCTTGTTATGCTCTTCTGTGACTGCAAGGGCTACTTTCAAATAAAAGCCTACTATCTGGTTCAAGATTACTTTCTTTTTCTCAGTAGTTAATTTAGGAGCACCCCTTTCTCTGAGGTCCCCAGTAGATATATACAACTTGTAAATGCATTTGCTTTAAGTGTAGAGATGGTGAGCAAGTATGCCAGATTTAAATCTGGTGTATTCAAAGCTTGCTTTTCAGACAGTTGACAAAAACTCTTGATTTCCAAAGCTCCCTTAGGTGTCACAGTCTCTACTCACGCCCCTTTAAAGTGAATGAGTACCCTTACCGTGAAATAAAACTGCTCCGTCTCTTGCTGGTTAGCTCTCCTCTTAGCAATGCTGGGCTTGCTCATGAAAGTTTCTGAGACCGTTGATTTAACAGACTCCATAGAATTGCTGTACTGGAAGCAGTCAGACACATCAAAATCCTCAACAGTCACAATGTCTTGAATGGTCTGCAGGGTAGCCTCCATTGTTTTTTTCACCTGTAATCATAATCGCCAAAATATCATGAAAGACAGTCTATAAAATAGCAGGTGATGCAACAACTAGGAGACACTTGAGAGGAAGCATGCTTCTCAAAAGGGGAGAAAAGGACAGTTCCACTTCTCACTCGACAGTGCTGAGTGACGAATACCACAGGAACTCTGCTACAGCATGCTCTTCTCTCCGGCAAACATCTGAACACCCTACTCCTTTTCTATGTACCTAACTCAGCTCTTTTATATAATGTTTACTTTTATCAAAAAGACATATTGTATGAGTAAGGATGTTTTGCCAGTATGTGTGTATATGTCATGCGGCTTGGTGCCTGTGGAGGCCAGAAGAGGGTGTTGGAGCTCTAGGAATTGAAGTTATGGATGGTTATGACCCACCTTGCAGGTGCCTAGAAGCCAAGCCTGGGTCCTCTGCAAAAACATCCTGTGCTTTTAACCACTCAACCACCTCTCCAAAACCAAAGTTCACTTTTAAGATTTAATAATATTTTATTATAATAGAGATACAAGGAAAAAACCAAAATAATTACAAACCAATATTGCCATCATACCAGATCTAGCTAAAATATGTGATAAGTCTAGTCCTTCAGTGCTCCTAGAGGCCTTCAACCAATCAATGTATTTGTTTCCCTATTGGCAAACTAATTGATCCAAACCTAATCCTTCCTAGTAAAATTAAGACTTACTGATACAAGGTAAGAAGCCATCTGAGCTCAACAAAAAGCTAGATTACTGATCAAATTGCCTTAAACTACTTATTAAAAGAAAATATGCTGTATTTAGAAAGAAAACAGTCACCCTCTTTTAAGACATTAGAGATGGCTGAAGTGTCAAAGTCAATGGTTGCTTTTTGAAGTGCTTGGGAAAGCCAGTCATGAGGGGGTCATTTCAGAAATTTGATAGGGTTCGTACAGTGGCCAAGTGCCACTTTGATTAAATGTGTAGTGGAGAGGGGCATTTTGTAAAAGCTAAAAATAGAGCACAACCTTTGGCAATGTATGAACAACTTCCTGGATTTCAAGGGCAGGATGCAGCAGTGGGAAAAGCCCAACTTTCCATGTGGCCAGGAAATCTTTGCAATAGCCCGGACATTCTCTGCATGTTCCCTCCACCTGCCCCTGATGGACAGCCATAAGTAGTTCAACAAGCAAACAGTGGCTCTGAGCCGCTAGGAAGGAAACACACCTCTTCGTTCTCAATCTTCAAAGTGGATAAGCGAGACTGCAATTGCTGGCATCTCTGCACCAGTTCACTCTGGACAGGCTGCTGGGCACAGAGCTGAGAGGCCTGTCAGAAAAAGCAACACAGGTCAGAAAGAGGACATAGGTTTTTTTTTTTTTTGAGGAATCCAGAGTTCTCACTATTGCTCATGAAAAGATTCACACTGTTTTGTATCCCAACTACTAGACAACTTGCAGTTTCTACATGCAAACAAAATCCAAAGACAATGTGTGTGAACTTCTAGATCAAACAATACATGAAAGGAACAGGGAGGGAGATCTGTTTGGAAAGACCCCATTTCTCTCTTTGGAATCGACAGGCAGGCAAGTGGTTGTCAGGGGTAGGTCTAGCAGGGTCTACAGCGCTAAGGAATTCTGCGGCGGCTAGAAAAAGAGTGCTGCAGGCAACCTCTGGTCCAGAAACCCAATGCTTTGGCACAATGAAGAGTTCCTGGCCAAAGGTCCAAGTAGTCACCTCTCTGGTGCTTCCCTCCTCCCACTTCACACACTAGAGTTAAAAAGCAGGAGAGAAGTGGGCCAGGAAGTTAACTTGCTGCTGTTGGCAGTCAGTATGTTTATAAATCTGGGCCATGCATGAGAGCTTTGACTCAATGGGAAAGAGTTCATGTGAATTTGGGAACACGTTCATGGGCTATGCTAGAGAGTTCCAGAGGGCATGAGATCAGATGGAACTTGATGTCCTCTAAATAGCTATCATTATATCCTACTATGTATGGGATCCCCTGCACTCCAATCCCCAGTGAACTACTAACCAACTTTATCCTCTGTGAAGGAACAGTTGACCCTTGATAAAGGTAAGGTTATGGCATGTGTTATTTAATCCCCTGGATGAGTGATGAGAGGCAGAAGGCTGGGAGATGGAGGGTACGACACCATGTAGAGGCAGTGCCTGTCACTTTATTACCAAGTATCCTTTAGCTCTTATCAGAAGAGAAACATCTGAATAGAATTGGGTTCCTTCATCCTCAGCAAAAAGTGAGTATATTCATACACTTGTAAATCATTCTCTTACTCAAAAAATAAAACTTCTCTTCAAATGTAGGGAACTAGAAATTGACCTTTTTCTGCACTGGCATTTAAGATTCCAACTGATTTGACCTCTTCTTCAGCTGAGAGCCTGGCCCAAAATTTAGAGCTGATTTCACTATGGCTTTTGGATAAGTAGACATAATGGAGAAAAGCTTGGTGGCCAGATGGGTTAGTGCCAAGAATGAAATTTCTGTCTCTGGCTGTCTGATGTCACTAGTCAGGCATCCAGTGCCCCTCAGACCTCTGGGTGCACCAACTCCTAGTGCATCTGGGAGCAGCTGACATCAGCTCATGTGCTGTGGGTCAAGAACACTGATATTGACAATTTCAGAGCTTCCAGTTAAAATGCCACCTGAACTATGGCCCTATTTTAAGGACTTCCAGGCAGCTCCTTCCTTCTGCCTCATACAACCCACAATAATTCAGAAAGACTGGCAGTGGGGTCCAAGGATACTTGTCATTTCTAAGCCAGAATGTGAAATCTTGGGAAGTTCTAGCCCCTTTTCTGGTCAAGCCACTGATCAGTTGTACCATATACAGGGCAAAAGAATGAATTATCATTTTTTAAAGTCACCCAGGCCTACCATGGGGGAATTAAGAGTAAAAATCATCTCCAAGCCTGTTTTGCTAAAGAGCAGCAAAGTTGCTGATGCATGCTTTGCCAGTGATCTTAGGCCAGGATGCAAGGTAATGCATTCCAGCTGTGCTTTAGAGTATGGAAATGTGCTTCTGACAGGGGAAGGTGGGGCCTGAGTACCCATCATCTGGATTTCCCTTTATGGAGACAAGCTATTTGGCTCAGAAAAGAACTCAGACAATACCAGAAAATACACCAGTCCACTCATTTTGGGAAGGAATCTCAATGGCAGCTAGAGAAGACAAATCTGAACAGAAGTCAAGGCAGGTGAAAAATAGAACTTCCTGGAGGTTGGTAATATGCCTCCCCCATCTGTTTAGATGCTGACATCTCCTCAGCCATAGCAAACAAAATGTAAGAAGAAAAGGAGAGAAACTACCTCACATTTTGTATCTAAGACAGAGATGTACTACTTCATCATGGCCTGTCTATGACAGTTAATCACATCTAAATATATATATATCAATCACTATTGCTTTTAGGCTAGAGCAGGGTTTCCTAAAGAGTCTAGCTGCTAATCCCAAGGGAAGCACTGCACATGGCAGGAGCACATCGCTGATTTGAGTGGCCTCTTCTTATCTAGTCCTCTAGGTCTCACTACTGTGGGGAACTGAGGAAGCTTTGAGTGAATGTGTAAAAAGTGGATGAAGTCCTGAATGAATGTGTATTGTTGGCATGGGCATAGCCATGTCAAGGATCAATGCCTCAGACCTGTGGGAACAGCAAAGCCTTCCCCATGCTGGCTAGACTTTGAACTAGCAAAGCCTTCCTCTGGTCTGAGTGTGAATGTTGACAGTGTGTGCAAGAAAAAGTGTTTATGATCAATGATCAGCTGATCAATGTGTGCAAAAGCTAACAACGGAAGCTTCCATATCTAGGATGGTCACAGCCTGAGATTGCTAGCCTATAGATACCTACCAATATCAGCTAACTCCTCCCCTTGTGCTCTACATAATAAACATGCTGAGGTCCTGGTTTATTTCATAGTTGGTATCCGCCATCAGAGTTATCACAACTTATATGACTCCTGCTTTTCTGAACATGTATCTGTGCTTTTCTTCATTCCCTGGGCACTCCTGTCAGGTTTCTGGTACACAGTTACTTGGGACTGTGGACTACCCTCTGGGAGACTATCCACTCTACAGCTTTGGCCAGTTCACTTAGATGGAACATAAGCCTAGGCTCAGGGATAAGCACATCAGTCAAAATCAAAAGGATATACTGCAGGGTCTGAAAGAATAGAGTGCAACTTACCTGACAGGAAGCCCCTCTCCTTTGGATGTGGCCTATATGTAATAAAAACTATACATACATCTAGTACATTCAAGTCCCATTGGGGAAAGGTGCAGGATAGGGAAGGGTCTTACCATATCTCCCATGTGGGGCTGGAATTCAAATTTCATAGGGGGGCAGAAAACATTGTTGTACATCTCCATGAGTCGCTGTTTGTCACTGGTGGCATCTAGGTTTTCTACTGCATTTTCAATAGCATCCAGACCCTCGTGTTTTGATTGTTCCAGATTTAATTCAGCAGACAAGAAAGTGCGCAGGGCCCGGTTCAGGCTAGCATGGTAGCCTAGGTCACAACACTGCTGTGGGAAGGAGAAGGCAAATAAGTATACCTCAGCTATTCCAAGGCCTGATAGAAAGGGAAGTAGTCTCTGGGGCAGATTTGACCATATCAAGGTGACTGACTGGCTGCAACAGGAAGGAAACTGACATGATTTCCAAGACCTGGGTAAGATTTCTTAGTTTTGGCCTTTTAGGTCAGAGGTTAGGCATACCATGTAGGGCACTGAGGTGGTTAGAGAGAAGATCTGTAAGAACCCAAGGACAAATGCTATTGCATAAACATAAGAATTGCTAAGAATTAAAGAATTCTGTTCTATTTTCTGGTTTGTCTGGGGATGTCATGATGACAAATTTCAACAATAGTAATGCAGCCTGCCATGGCTCCTTGAGGGCTGTTATGGTTAGAAGCCACTACACAACTAGCTTGACAGGCCAGTGCAGCATTAAGGAGTCAAAAATCTGGAGTGCTGCCTTAGTAGCAAATTCATATACACTCAACTCTAGGTAGGCACGGGAAGGAGGGAATGGAAGGTTGATGCGGTCATGACGTCAACTTCCAGTGCTCTGGGACAGGACTGAGCTGAAGAAAGCTAAATTAAAAAGTTCTAAAGTAAGTGTTACTGGGGAAATTCTAATGATGTCTCTGATTTTCAACAACAAAAATGAAAAGAAGAAAATGCTAAGAAAGAGGCAATTGCAGGGGTTGAGGAATGTAGTCAACTGGAAAATGCTTTGTCTAGCATGCATGAAGACTTAGGTTTGATCCCCAGCACTGCATAAACTGAGTGTGGCAGTGTAGGCCTGTAAACTTCAAACATTCAGGAGGGGAAGGCAGCAGAGATGGAACAGAAGTTCAAGGTTATCCTCAATTCTCAGTTACACAGTCAATTCAAAGCTAGTTTCTGTCTTTAAACAAACAACAAAAACCAGAGCTAGTTTAGTTCAATTACTAAAGTCCTTGTGGTACAAATAAGAGGATTTATGTTTGATCACAAACCTACGTGAAAGAACCGGAGAGGTATCTGTAATCTTAGCACTGAAGAGCTGGCTGAAGAAAGGGGCTTGATGGTTAGCTGGCTAAGATGAACCTTTGAGAATTCTGTCTCAAAAAACAAGGTCAGAGCTTGAGAGTTGGTTGTGTAGTTAAGAGTGCTTTACTTCTCTTACAAAAGACCTGAGTTTGGCTCCTAGTATGCATGTCTGAAGCTCATAACTGCTTGTAACTCCAGATTCAGGAGATCTAACACTCTCTTTTGGACTCACATGGGTACCTGCACTCATGTGCACATATTCATTATACACACACACACACAACAACAACAACAACAAAAAACCAAAACCAGAACATGACACATTGTGCTGAGAAGAAATAATACTTGATGTTATCCTCTGGTCCCTCACACATGTGTATAAACCCTTACATATGTTAGCACACATACATACAAAGGAAAAAAACAAAATAGTAGAGGCAGAATCAAACAACCTTGGAAAAGCTACTCTTACCCCTAGACCTGTTTCCTTGACAGTCAGTGGTGTTCAAGGTATAGATCACAGCTCTGAAGTTCAGGGTCAGCACTCAGGTTACCCTTGAGAAGGGGAGAGGAGGGCTACTTAGTTAGCCTGGAGGCCTTTTTATCTTTATTTCAACTGAGACAGCTCTGATCACTTTTCAGTTAAAACTGGGATTCTATGTGTGGTCTGGTTTGAATAAGTTCTTAAGAAAAAAAACCTGAAAAATCATTGGATTAAACATAATCCCCAAGGCTCTTTTCAATGGCATTCTGTAACACTATGACAACATTCCCTATCCCTTCAGACCCAGAGATCTAAATTCCTTGGCCATCAATTATCAACTCTATTATTTATACAGTTTTGATGTCCAGATCCTGAGAGGAAATGTCAGAGAAAAATCACTGGATAGGGTAAGGCCATCTGCTTGATTGTAATTTCACTGCATCAATAAGCATCAAATTAATTTCCCTAGCATTTCCTTCTCATCATGATCACTTCAGGAACAGCCACTATTGGGGAAGAAAAAACATGTGACAGACCGCCTCCTTCCAGGCATCTGACAAGAATATCAGCAATGGAGCACACATTGAGCTGAGCTCTGGTGCAGTGCCAACAGACTCTGGCAGGTGCTTGGCTTCAGCAAAGGAACAGCAGCGACAGCATAACTATAGCCAGAGGATGGGAAAACATTAAATTCAGTTGGAGGAAGAGCAAAAGGAATCTAGACAAAGGCAGCTGATTGGGAGACGGCACGTGCAGGGTTCCTTCCTCCTCTAGGAGATGCTGCTGAACTAATCAGGCCTTTGAACCTATAAATCCTCTTGCCTAGCTCTCTGTAGTCCCTAGGATGAACTCTATACTTATTGGTGTAACACTGCCAACAGTGTGTGGTGGGGGACTAAGGGAAAATTAAGGGAAGGTAGGGATATTTCTGGAAACTTCACTTTCTCCATTTTTACTATCTGTATCCTAATCCACACCTTATTTTACAACAGTATTGTTTGCTCAGTGTCATAAAATGTGACTTTATCATGTCGTCATTGAAGAACTTCAAACACTTATCCCTGTCTAAGGTAAATTCACCTTCAGTTTGTACATGTAAAGAATGCTTCTGTCCACTAAAGATGTTCAAGTTTCAGACACTCAACTAAGTGTTTTGTATATTCTTCATCTTAATCTTTACAACTACTCCCACTGAAGTCTGTATTATCTTAGCTTTCCACACAAGGGAAGATGAAAACTCAGTAAAGCAATATAACTTGACCCAAATTAAAATGGGAAAAAAACAAAATCAAAACCGATGTGGCATTCCCCTCTGTATGCTATGAGTATGTTTTATTACCATTGGTTAATAAAAAAGCTACTCTGGCCTATGGCAGGGCAGAATAAAGCCAGGTGGGAAATCGAACAGAGATTTGAAAGAGTCAATGAGATGCCATGTAGCTGCCAAAGGAGTAACATACCAGTACTGGTAAGCCACAGCCTAGTGGTAATACACAGATTAATAGAAATGAGTTAATTTAAGATGTTAAGAGCTAGCTAGAAAGACGCCTAAGCTATTGGCCAAACAGTTTTGTAATAAATATAGTTTTTGTGTGATTATTTGGGTCTGGGCAGTCGGAAAAACAAGCATCGTCTCCGCTTACAAAATGGTGCCAGCATGGGGCAACTACATCCGCATAAAAACTGAGAGAGCTTGGGAAGGAAGTCTAGACACAAAAGAACACAGAGTTAAGCCCGGCTTCTTAGTAGCAGCATTTTCTCGGGTGGGCTCTGCTGGCAGTGAGCAGAGGCACAGTTCCTTTAAGAGCAAGCTTCCTGACTCAGCATTAGCAACAAAAACTAAGCGGCTTCTTTATTAACCAATGGTAATAAAACATATTCATTGCATACCGAGGGGAATCCCGCATCACAAAACTACAGTGCGTGTAGTCTATCTACTCAATGTCACCTCTCTTTATGCCCACCTTCAGCCTCTTCTACCAAATTCCAGTGACATACTCCCTGCCTAGGACAGAGTGTTAAAAAAACATAGGCCTCTAGCCTAGAAAGCTAGTTTATCCCTCTTGGCTGAAAATGGGGGTAATACCTGCTTTGTTGATGGTTGTGCAGCAAATGGATAATACATTTCACACATATGTGGTACTGTGTGAACTCAAAACTAACACCAATCACCAGCATCCCCCAATCTATGGACCTCTGCCCTTCAGTTCCTAGCAGTTCTTTACCTGAAACGTTACCCTTTACTTTCGCCTGCTGGAAACAGACTCAATCTTTAAGATCCAAATTAAATTTGGCCCCTGGGAAGCCAGCCAGCCCTGCATTCCTGGTTCCACTAACACCCAACTGCATTAATCCTCATATGACCCTAGTACACACAGTCATTCTGAGGCCGGTCATTTCACATTACCCCAATCAGAATGCAGGGATCTTAGGTTTTTCCAGTATCTTTCTCTTGTTTACAATTTTTCCTATAAGGTCTTATTCACAGAAGACATTCAATAAAGTTGACTGACTGACAGATAGCACAGGCAAAGACTCTAGCCTCTCAAGAAATCATCTAGATGGACTGAGTACTGACCCACATGTTTTGCTGTCTATAATCTAAGACTTTCAGGGAGTTTTCCTATGCTGGAGCTCTGCCTCGGATGACCATCCTGTAGCTTTTGCTTCTCTGTGCCAGTTAGTCAGGGTCAAACTTAGAATGTGCCCTCTGGTTCTGTCAAGCTCTCGGTTAGCTTAGGAAATGTGGACAGAACCCTGGCCATCTACATATTTATAGGGGTAACACTAAGCCCTCAGCAAAGAAGCCATATCTGACAACGTTAAGTAAATGAGATTTAAATATTTCCCAGGAGAACCCCAATGAATAGAGGGAACACACAATTTTGTTTATAATGGAAACAGAGCATGCTCTCCATTTTGATTTTGATGAGTCCCATGGCCATGCTAGGTTCCCTTAGCCTTTCTGTGTTACAAAGTGCTATAAAAATTCTTAGAAGAAATATATTTTTTATATAAAATTGAGTAACAGACCATCCCAATGTGTGAACTTTAGTCCACAGTTCATTATCCCTTCATCAGCTGCTATTCTCCCTCAGAGAATCTAGAGAAGACATAGAAAAGACAAATGAGTGTTTTGTATCCCCCTTCAAGTTCATATGGAAGAGAAAAACAACTGCCTTCAATAAAACATCATAGTGGGAAAATCAAGTTCTTTCATGTCCAATTTGGGTGTATATGGATGGCATCACAGACTTTCTATCCAGGTACCTGGCCCTCACAACATTCAGCTACACATGATGACAAAGCTGTGTACTTCATTTACCTATCTGATACTAGGCAAAGAGATAGGTATACAGGCAGGGAAATTACAGAGCAAGGAGCCTCCGGTTCCTAGAAATTACCAACTGAGTTTAAAATATCTTTTTTGCCTAGAGTCAAGTTTTTTTCAGTATGTATATGATGTATCATGTGAATTCTTATAGTCTGAGTTTACATTAAATCTTTGTTATGCTATAGAAAGAAATTGAAGGCTAGTCCTTATGTCAATTTAGTGAAATCAATTAAAAATAACTTTTTATTTATGCTCAGTGCCTTAAGTATAGGTTGAGTTAAACCCATAGAAAAAAGGTAGAATGGTGGCATATGACACATGCAGCAATGGACTGGAATGACACAAATCCCATGTCTTGAAGCAACTTCTGGATACCATTGAGATCATGATGCCAACATACCCAGGCTCCCTACTCACTCTTGGTTTCTTTGCTATAGAACAGTTTGGGCACTTTTAATTGCATAGAACAGCATGAAAAGGGGAGAAACTATTGATAGATGCAAACAATGTGGATGGTGCTAGAAAAATATTCTGGGTGAAAAAAACCTACATTCTGGAGCCAGCAAGATGGCTCAGAGGGTAGAGACACTTGCTATACAAGCCTGATGACTTGAGATCAATCCCTAGAGCCCATGTGTCCTGGTTTGTTTTAATTGTCTACCTGATGTAACCTAAGTCACCTGGGAAGAGTCTTAACAAGAAATTAGATCAACTTGGTCTACGGAGATGTCTGTGAAGGGCTGCTTTGAGTGTTAACGTATGTAAAAAGACCCAGCCTATGGCAGGCAGCACCAATTCCCTCTATAGAGTCCCAAACTGTAAACGAGAGAAGAAAACCAACTGAAAGCAAGCAAGTAAGCAAACAGCAGGCAGGTGGCAGACAAGGACGTTTATTATCTTGACTAAGGATATTATATGACTAGCTATTTGAGTCCCTGTCTTGACTTCCCCAAAATGATGAACTATAACTTGGGACTGTAACTAAATAAATGTTTTCTTTCTGAAGTTGCTTTTTGTTAAGGTATTTTATCAAAGCAACAGAAATGAAAAACACCACATAAAGGTGGAAGTGGAAAGAGAAAAATGAATCCACAAAGTTGTCTCCTTGGCCTCCACACATACACTGTGGTATGTGCATCTTCACACTCAAATAATAAGCAAATAAAATAAATTATATTCTGTGTAATCCTAGCTTTATGTCATTCTCCAACAGTTAACATTAACTTAGGGATGAAAGAGTTGGAACAGTGTTTTTGAAGTTAAGAAACAAGAAGTAATAAGAATGTATCTTTCATATTGTCTGTCTCCTTGTTGTGAAATAGTCTCAGAGCCTAGGTTGCCCTTAATGACCTTAATGCTTCCACTGCCCAAGTGCTGAGATTCCAGGTGTGTACTGCCATGGGTGGCTAATGGTACTTATTCTTGATAAAAATACAGGTTACAAGAATATGTAAATTTGTCAAAAACTCTTCAAACTGTAACAATCAAACCAAACAATCAACTTAGTTAATCATTAAATGTAAATTACACATGTGAAGAATATTAAAAAGATAAAATGAAAAAGAAAATCTTGACTTAGGAGATCATTTTTCCCACTTTAATGAACTATGTGCTAAGCTACATATTACTACTTAAGGTAAAGTAAGTCTTGGTTCCTGTCCTCTTGGATCTTAAAAGAGACATACAGTGACCAACATTTTAACTTAAGCTCACAGTAAGAAATACATCACACACACATACACACACACATCTAACATAAAAATTTCAAAATAAAGATCTTAAGACATATAATATTGTGATATGATCTGATATTTTCTACCCTAGTCTAGTTTAATCATTTAAAATAAGTTAAATGTATAAAAATGATTTTATTGCTCCCTTAAAGGATCATGTGTTCCTTACTTAATATTGTTTAGTGTTTGTAATTTTATATTTGGTATCTGTTCCTATTGTATATAACTGTGTTGGGTTTGGATCGATCTTGTTTAGATAAAAGGGGGAGATGATGGGGGAAATTATCAACCAATCACATCCAGTTGGTGTGTGGCTACCTGAACCCCCAGATAGATAAACGGAGAGAACACAGGTGCGTTCGCTCTCTCCATGCGGTGTTCATGGGACGGATAGGACTTCGGAGCTCCCACCCTTGTAGCATGAGTATCCCCTCTTTTCAGTCATTAAAAATACCTGTTCTTCTTGAGCTGACTTGGTTATTATTTGTGCCGACCTAATTCATCTGAGGGTTACAAAGGTTGTAATTCATACAGCAAAAGCCTCTTTTCTCCTGAAGTAAGCAATTTATTGAAACTGGTACACATATCCTCTAGAGGCAAAAGAAAGAGGACAACCCAGTAAAAGGGGTACAATACCCTGTCTGGTCTAATTTTTAAATCTTATTTATTTTACCAAATGTGGGGTAAATAGCAGAAAATGAGCATAAAAAGTGACTGTCTTCCTCATGCTGAGAATGGGTCTCCAACAACAGTGAAGCAGAAGAATAAAAGGACTGGTTTAGGGTTTTGACCTCCACTGAAGGACAGTGTTCAGATTGGCATCAACAAGCAGAGAGAACAGAGGAGCCTGAACAAGAGACCAGGGCTCCACTTACCAGCTGAGACGATGATATAAGGTGTTAGGAGGCCAAAACCTGCTGATCAAAACTCCCTGGCTGAAAGGAAAGCAGTCTGTATTTTAGAGAAGTTCCCCAGCAACCCTGATATAAGGCAGATTTAAACTGTTCAGGTTTTTATTTTACTAGGGGTAGAGGAGTAGGAAATAAAGCAGAGTTCCAGAATAGTTGAGCCGCAAGCCTAAGAAGTGCTAACTAATTATATAATAGTGAATCTGAGCCCAGATTCCCCACATGATGTAAAGCACAGCAAGTGTACTTGTGAAGAAACCAAGGTAGAAAATCATGTGCAATTTGGGCCAGAATCTTGCAAGCTTAGCTGCTGTTGCCAAGAACCTAAGGCAAACAGTAGGTCTCAGAAAGGATAGTGCTGGTGTCCTAGAGACTAGAGTGCTGATGCTCAATCAGCTGGCTCCAGACCCACTTTGATGGTTGGAAGGAGACATGAGAAAGGGTATGCTTATATAGTTTCATATAAAGCTTGTCCAGGAATTGGGCCAGACTGCAGTCTGCATGTGAGAGACATTTTAGGACACAGAAATTGAGCAGAAGCAGTAAGAAACCAAAGCAAAGACTAACCCAGGAGGTCAAAGACAAATGGTTGCCTACAAAACATACATGCAAACTAATCCTCTTCTCTCTCTCATTTTTGCGCCATATCTCAAAAAAGAACAGGGCAGATATCAGTAGCATCTGGATGTCTTCTAATCTGCAGCACAGCACAAACCCATAACCTTGGGCAAGCATGTCTCTTAACTCTCTGGATCACAAATTAAGACAGTAAGGGTGATGTGACAATGAGATGGGAAAACACAAGGAAACGTGAGTGGATATGTAAATATAAGCATGGCATTTTAGCTCCTCTTGTTGCTGCTTTCCACAAGCTTCTGATAGTCTGATGTAAGAGACTATTTTTTTATAAACAGAAGAGCACAGCAGTCATGAACATGGGTTTAGGAATCAGAATTTGGTGTCAATTTTGTCCCATCCTTTTACTAATTCTGGATAAATCACTAAACTCTCTGGGTGTTAGTCAATCGCTACAGATGGTTGCTTTTCTCTCACGAATGCTGTGCGGCATGAAGAACAGCAGTGTGAAGCGCATCACCTTTACACAGTGGATCATGGCACTATCTTCAAATTGTTCTCAAAATGGCTGAGATGGCTAAACACAGAAAGAGGGAACTAGTGACTGCATTTCTGAAACGAGGCAAGAGATGCCCACAGCCTCCCACCCCAGCTTTAGTCCTTACATCAATAATATCAGACAGGTCATGGATGTAGTACTTGAAGACAGAAGCATTGGTTGCCTCCAAAGCCAGTAAGTACTCATTCCGGGCTTTAATGGCCTTCAGCTTATTCTCTGTGTACTTGGCTTGTCGCTGAAAAGAAAACATACGTTCACTTTTAGTTTTTTTTAATTAAAAAAATTAAAAATGTTTACTTATTTCATGTGAAGTGGTATGCGTGTGTGTGTGTGTGTGTGTGTGTGTGTGTGTGTGTGTGTGTGTGTTTAAATGCATACATGTCTTTGTGCTTTTATGGAAATTGGAGGGCAACTTGTAGGAGTCATTACTTTCCTATCCTGTGGGTTCCTGGGATTGAACTTGGGTTGTCAGGCTTAGTGAAAAATGCATTTACCTGATGAGCCATCTTGCTGACCCAATTTTAGAAAGAGGTTGAAAACGTTCTGTGAGAGATGAAGGACAGCACATCAAGAGCCTCCACTTTGCTGCTACTCCCTGTGTACATCTGCTTTAGGCCGAACTCTAAGTCTGACTAATGAGATGTATGTGGTTTGATTCTATCTTCACATACTATTCTCCATCCTTGCTGTCACCCTGGAGAGGGTACTTCCACTTCTCCCACTGAACAATAGTATCTAACCCTAAACACAAGCTCCACAGTCTCTCCTGTTTCTCAAAGCAATAAGACATTTCACTTGATTTGGAAAAGAGCTGAGAAAAGTGACTACTGATTCTTGTCAATATACTTGAAGTTAAAGTCTGAGAGTTCACATGCTTAGGTTTTTTCAATAGCCAGGACTCATGGCAAGACACAGAAGGACTCTTTGATCAGTAGGCACTAAAGGAACCCAGAGCCACGCTGTTTAGCTCTTCATGATACCTACTGGGAAATTACTACCAATCTTGCCTTCTGAGCATCCCTGTCTCTACAGTAGCTAAAGCACATATACCTTCTCCTTCATCTTCTCAATCTTCTTCACTGAGCTCCTCCGGACATGTTTCTCCTCAATGCGGACATTGGCAGTGGAATCAGGAGAGCGGGGGGTTTGCCGGTCCTCTTGCTTTACTGATTTACCAATTTGCTTCTCTTCTTGTTTCTCTGCTTCCTTTAGTTTGCTCTGAGCACTGATACTGTCGGCATTGTACATGTGATATGTTTTCATGACCTGCAAGACATTTGCCACCCAGAGGTCAAGCCAATGGCGCCAACTCTATTTTGCAGACTAATAGACTCAGTCAGACCTATCCTATATGAAGCAACATTCACATTCTTCTATGGGGAAAATCCAGAAATGTCTGGTTCAGCACATGTATATTAAGGACTCCATGTAAGTATAGGACACACGATTGCGATGATTTCATAGTAATTTTATCATTTTTTACTTTTATTTATCATTATCTGTAAGCATGACCTTTATAATGGCTCAGTAATTTCTATTGCTAAGTCACCTTATAATAGTAAGTAAAACAAGAAATAAGAACACCTCATTCTGACCTTAAGGGCCAAAGGCAACATGACCAAAGGTGTAGTCTATATTTTTATAACTTTCAAATATAAAGCAAGGAAGAAGAAAATGTTCCAAAAGTTATGGTCTGCTTTATCTCCATTACACACTTGCTCTCACAGAAACACAGCAATAGCAACTACCACTTGCTGAGCACTTAATATATTTTTGGCTTTGTGCCAAGTGACCCCCCCATCCCACCCTGTTAGTTTCATTCATGTAAGAATTCTACACCCCAGACAATGTCCAGTGCAGGCTGTAGACTGCACAATTCAGGTAAGGGGCAGGAAAGAAGAAATTTCATATAAGTGTAACTGGGATTGGTCCCAAGCACAAAGTAACATAAAAGGAAGGACATGTCTTTAACTCCAGAAGTAGTGCAGAAGATTTCAGTGAGTTCAAGGCCAGCCTAGTCCTCATAGCAAGCTCCAGGACAGCCAGGACATACATAGAGACCTTGCCTTAAAAAATGGGGGGTGAGAGAGGACGTAATTTTCAAATTTCCAGAGGAGCTATTGTCCAGAAGTTAAATACAATTTCTTAGCAAGAAGGCCAGGAAGATTGAATCTCAGGTAATTTTCAGTGCTCCCAAATATATTACTTCTAGTCACACAGTCACACAGGGGCTGAAACAGCAGGAAATTTCTGTTTCCACACAGGCAGCTTCCAAATTAAAACACTTGATAACAATTCGAGCAATTGGAAATTCTTGAGTGCTGAAACCTTTGATGCCATGAAGTTTCTTTGAAGAGGAGAAATAGAAAGTCTAGGAGTAGGGTGTACTTTTGTGTGGCTGACAACAGAAACACACTAATCAATATTAGCAATAATCTCTACCATTCAGTGCATGCTGTATGCCAGCAGTTTTATGTGTGCCACTTGACTTAATTCTCATGATAACTCTATGAAAGACATGTTGGTATGTCTACTTTTAATGATTAAGGAAGTAGATGACAATGACATTACCTATGGCACCCAAAGTCTTACAACTAGTAAATGGCAGAGTCAGAATTCAAACCTAGGTCTATCTAACTCCAAAGTCCACATCTTACCTACTAAGTGACTACTTTCTGCGTGGGAGTGAAGCTGAACTAGCTGGGAGGCAAGATAAAGGACAGCTGAGGAAATCCCAAAGGGAGAACTGCTCAACTGAGAACAGTGCCTCAATCAGGGGCTGCGTAGACCCCAGAGAGCAACTGGCAATGTCTGGAAATATTTTTGGCTTTAGAAACTTAGAGGTTGCTAGTAGCTAGAGACAGGATACCTGGGGAGTCCATAAAGTGTCTGTTTTAGAATGTCAGTGGTGCTGAGGCTGGGGAAACCTGGGACCTTGTAGATATTCTTAGGATCACATGGAGATGCAATAAGGAATAACAAAGAGGTGCAATGCAGTCTCAATTATGTCTCATTTTAGATACAGAGTAATTTAAATAGTCACCTTACTCTGAACTGACATTTCCTGGAAGCTCTACCCTACTTATACTCTGAATACCAACAACCAATGGCATTAAAGAGGCTTTTCTAGGAAGGATCTGACTAGATCACGACTTTTCCTGTTAGGAGGTAAGAAAGGCATCTGCTTTCCTGGCTGAGGAAGGACAGATGAGGAGCTCCCTTTTCCTTTTTTCACTTGAATGTAATTAAGGAATTTAATCACTAGAGTAAAGCATTATAACAGTAGTTTTTGTGTGTGTTGGGGGTGGGTGGTTTTGCAAAAGAAACTGTGTAGCCTTGGCTGTCCTGGAACTCATTTTGTAGATCAGGCTGGCCTCAAACTCACAGAAATCCACCTTCTTCTGCCTTCCGAGTGCCAGGATTAAATGCATGCACCACCAATGCCCAGTGTTAAAAGTAATTTTTAAAATAGTGAATTTTTATTTTATGAAGTACAGACAAACAGTATCTGGGGACTACTAGCTGACAATGTTTCAAGGGAACAGGTGCTGACTTTCAATTTAAAGCAGCTCTGCAACCAGCTGCTGCACCAAGTCAAAGAGACATACTCAGGGATTCAGGGATAGTACAGAAGCCTAACACTCCCTCCCTCTCTCTCTCTCCCTCTCTCTCTCTCTCTCTCTCTCTCTCTCTCTCGTTAGCATTTCCTTGGCTCTTCATAGCCAATCCATATGGCTTCTCTGCCTCCAAATACATTCTTTTCTGTGGGGGCTTCCTGGGATTTTCCAGACACAGCCTCTCTGTACAGTTGAGGCAGGCAATCCCAGAGTTCTTTGGGAAGCACTGAGCTCTGACTTCAAAGGCATTCCTACAACATCAGAAAGAAAATGAAAACCACTTTACCACGGCTTACAAACTAGCCAGCTCATTGTGATGGAGAGGGGGGATAATGGACCGGCATACATATATATGTGCAAGAATCACTGGGACTGCTCTCTGAAGAACAGCTGTGGGAAACTCCCCCTGGCACCAAATGCTAAATCAGGGAAATCAAAGCTCCTTCAAACAGAAGAGGAAGGTGCAGGGGAGCAGCTGGCTACTTGGAGGGGTTCTTAACCTCTTGTTCAGAGGCATCTTTATTTAGAACTACCTGGGCTCTGCCCCTTCGGTCAACAAGGTTTGAAAGCACTTAGATTGCCAACCTTTGAGCAACTGGTCCCCTCAGATAAGTATTCAGGGGTGTTAGGGCAGCTGCAAGAAGAGCACTGAGAAAGAGAGAGGGTTTTTTAATACCTGGATCTCTTTTCCAGTGACACATGAGTCACAAATAATTTCTGTTGTTGACAGGATCAGTGAAAGCAGAGAGCTTTCTTACATAGAGCAAATAAGGGAAATGCTCTTGGAAGAAACTCTCTCTGTTCTCTTCCTAACACCCAAAAAGTTTATGTAAAGCAAATAGCTTTCCAAAGCCAGCGTGCAGTAGTATCAACTTCCTATTTGAGGAAATGGCTATCTCATGCAGGGTGACTGACATCCTGCTTTCCTCAAGACTACCAATTCAGCACTAAAAATATGTTCCAGGAAACTGTGTAGCCCTGGCTGGCCTGGAACTCACTGTATAGACCAGGTTAACCTCGAACTCAACAGATCCACCTGCCTCTGCTTCTCAAGTGCTTAATGATAGTTGTCTGACCACATCTGGCTCTCTCTTATGAGCACTACGCTAATGAGCAAAAAGGGATGGACAGTCACCCTAATCTCAGGCCTTTTTCAGACCAGCCCTCAACTAATTTTACCCTACATAAGCAACAACTCTTAATTCCATCCTGCAACTTTTCTAATGACCTGTACAGAATCTTCAAACTCACTTGACTCTTAACTATAGATTGATATTTTGGAAATATGAATTCCTTGATCACTGACAGCCACATGGCATGCAGGTATCAGAATATGGTGTTTGCTGCTGCTTCTGGGCAAGAGCAGGATGGAAAACCCACAAACTTCACATCAACTCTCACCATCATGCTGACTTTTGCAGTGGGCGGTATCCCTCTAAATGTATGCAGCTCATAGTCAGGACAGGAGAGAACCTGGGGGGGGGTGTCTAAATCAGTGGCCTACAGCCAGCATGCCCAGGTTTCTCAGTCTTGGTACTATTGACATTTGGAGATGGATAATTATTGTGGCAAACTGTTCTGTACATTGTAGGATGTTAGCAACATACTTGGCCCCTACTTTTTAGATTTTACTAGGCTATCAACCCTTTAGATGTGACAACTGAAAACATCAGCAGACATCACCACACATTCCATTTTGTGCGGGTAGGGGAGAGGTGATCACTCTGCTTAGGACTCATTGTACCAGACTGTTCGGCCCTCTCTGGAACTTCTCTGTGTCCTCTTCTATTTTTCTGTTTTCATTTAGAGGTAAATATCTAAGTCCTATTTGGGACTTAGACAAATGACAAGTATTTGTCTCAAGCAGGGGGGGGGGGGAGCACACTCACCAAATCTGCATGTGAATGTCAATGAGAAGGCTTTATGCTCTGTATCAGCTGAAGGCACATGGTGGCCACAAAGCAACTAGCCAATATTGATCTGAAGACTAATAGTAGAAGTCTTAACTGACTAGGTAGAAGCCTAATGACCTGAGTTTGATGCCCAGATCCCACAAGGTGGCAGGAGAGAATCAACTTCCAAGAATGGTCCCTTATGCACACACAAAACATCTTTTAAAAATAAGTAGATAGGGAGTAGGGGTAACGTCTCCCAGCTTGTCCTTTATCAGACAAAATAAAATAGCAAGCTCCACAGTTTTCTTCCTCATTCCAGCACAGTTTATACACTATCACTTGCTTTTTAAATCAATGCTTATGAAGTGATCTACAACACTGGGTAAAAACTAAGTTAGTTCTTCCTCTGCTACCTCACTGCAAACATAGTATGCTGGATCTGAGCTGGTCTGAGGTTTGCTGCTTGACTTCCTGAGCAACAGCAGCAAATAGCAAAGGCCCAAGAAGCTTTTTATTGGGAAAGGAAAAGGAATCCTATAATAACATGTCACTTGTCCTAGAGAATTCTCTATGGAAGCAAGTCTCAGCTCTTCTTGGTACCTTTGAGATGCTCTAAAAATAAAGAGAAGTAAAGCAATGAAAAGATAAAGTTCAGGAAACTTGTTCAGTTTGAAAATGGCTCACAATGTCATGCTTCTATTTTTAAAAAGTCTTAACTTCATTTGAGAGAAATGAAAACTTGGGGTATAAAAGGTACCAGCTATTATTTGGCTTCAGAGTATAAGAGTCACAGAGTAGAAATTCAAAACAATTGGAGCATCATTGGAGGCAAATTAGATGACCACTCTGCTCTATTTACCAACAGTTGCCATGACATAATGGCCACACCTAGGCTTCTGGAACAAGAATGTGGAATTCTCTGATCTCAAATGCTTGTGACGCATGTTACCACTGCCTGCCCATCCTGTGAAGGAAGGGGGTGAAGCAAGGAAGTGGTTAGAGGGAGGGAGGGAGAAGCAAATACAGAAAATCACTTTCACCTTCAAAAAGATTAGGGCAACTCTGAAAAATTAGACACAGTGTTGATACAATCAAACTTTGGAAAGGGTCCATAAAAGCTTCAAGTTGTACAACTGAAGCATTCCTTCTATGACAACAGGAACTTCCTTGGTGGGTGCATGTTTTCAATGTAACTAACAAAACATAACTGAGACAAAATAACCACCAGCCTTTCTGTGGCACATAGCTTATATCCGCCTATGAGACTGCAGTCTGAGAGAGTTTGAAGTAGACTCACTGTTTTTTCCAAGTCCATAGCTTACCACTCTGCTGTGTTTTTGCAACACTCTCTTGGCCTGAAATGGTACTTCACATTGCAGGAATCTGTGCTTCCCTTTACAGAATCTGCTCTAACTCAAACCACAATGAATATAAGGTCTGATGTATAATTTAAGACTATACATGTTTTCCAACAAGAAGTAGTGCAATGTAGGCTATATTCTTTGCCATGAAGTTTGGGGTTCCTAACTTGTTGGTAATGGTGACAGCTGTGCTGGTAACCTAGCCCTTCACTGCTCTCTTTCAGTGGTGCCCCAGATGAAGTCACAATAAGATTGCACAACTGGAAAAAATATTTTTGGCTCATTTGGTTTGGAAAAAAATTGTGTGTGGAAAAATATATGGGTGGAGTCACCCCCAATAGGGAATGTGCACTGTCCTCAGCCTCAACTGAGTTCTGTTGCTGACGTGATTATGGCTGCAAACTTTCAAATGCTGCTTCTCTCTATGATCACAAAGCAAGGCAGCCGATCTGATTTACCGAATAAAGCTCGTTCAGGACCTTCATCAAATCATCTTGGAGCTGCTGGCCAACTTCTTTACTCTGTAAAGAAAAGAGGAAGGAAGGTTAATTGAAAAACAGAAGGAGATGGGAGGTGCAGCAAAGGCAAGAGCAGCACAGCCTCTGCAAATGACACAGACTCAATTACAACCCATTATTTAACCCAGCAAATCAGATAACCAATTATGGTCAGATTACTCAAAGAGTTTTAATGAAATGAAAGGAGCCCTTTCTATAGCCCAGTAAAGGTAATCATGTAGAGGGAAAATGGGTTATAGCCTTTGACTTTTCAATTGGCCCCAAAAGCAGGCCTGAGAGCCACATCCTACCTAGCAACTGTGGTTAGGTAGAGAATGCTTTCTCAGATATTTGCAGGCAAACACTCCATTGGGTTACTAAGGAAAGTAAGATGTACACTAGGGTGAGACAAAGAAAAGGATATAATATTCAGGGACTCCAAAGACCTTAAACTCAATAGAAAACTCCAAGCAGGAAGATACTGTACTTCTAACCTGACAGCACACAAACCGCAGCAAGCTAGGATCCACAGTATTGGCTTGCACATTCCTTCTCCATAGAAGGAAAAACCACCTAGGATTGAGTGCATTTGTTTTTCCTGGCACAGATGTTAAGGGTCACCCAATTCTTACTTGCTTCATTTCTTTCCCAAATTCCCAAGGCAGTGGCTCTTCAACAAAGACTTCTTGCAACATTTAGTTAATACTACCTGACTCTATAATATATATTGAGGAGTGTCTTACTGGCTAATTCTGAGCAGCAGTAGCTCTGATACTCTGCTGCTGCCCACCTTAGGTTGGCATCTAGCCACACAGAGTAGTAGGAACAAAAGAATGAGGAAGCAGGAAAGAAATGTGTCTTCTATTCTGAATGTTAGAAGTCAAGCCTAAGAAGGCAGAGAATAAAAACAATTGGTACCGCCAACGTACTGTCCTTCAGATAACTACAACACTCAAGCACACTTCTAAATTTTTACTTGCCCATACTGAGAATTGAACCTGAGGTCTCATGAATGCCAGGCTAGGACTCTACCTCTGGGCTGGATCTCCAGCCCCTAATGACACTCTCCATAGCTCTTTCCTAGGCAAGGGAGGAGCCCTTTCATTCATACTGCTTCTTTCAAGGTGTGTGTACTGTGTGCACACACGTCCCCACGCCCCACCACAGGGCACACTGGGGACAGAGAAATCTTCATGAGTCAGCTATCTCCAACATGGAGTTTCTGGGCATCAAGCTCGGGCTGCCCGGTTTGTTAGCAAGTGTCTTTATCCACTGAGTTATCTTGCCAGCCCAAGCCTGAACACTTTAAAAACTGTTTTACCACTTTACTATTGAGGCGTTCTTTGCTCTTCTTTTCCCTATTAGGGTATTCATTATGGAATATAACACAGGTGTGACTTCTCTCATGAATAGCTATGTGTTTTGTACTTGATAATTTTAAAAACAGGCTGGAAGGACCCCAAAATTAGCAAATATAAAAGTTGCTGCTAGTCTCAGCTTTCCTATCATCTGATGTATTTGTTATATTATTGTTTTGACAAAATACCTCTCAAGAAGCAATTTAAGGAAGGCATGGTTTATTGTGGCTTATAGTTCAAGAGGATACATTCCATCTTGGTGGGGAAGGCATGGTAGCAGGAATGGAGAAGATGGCAAGTCAGGAAGCAGAGAATGATCAGTCTGTGAAGATGGGCTATAAAACTTCAAGGTCTGATACCCACGACCCACTTCCTCCAGGAAGCTTCCAACTCCTAAAGGCTCCATAACCTTCCCAAATCTTCTCATCATCTGGGGGACAAAGTGCTCAAACTCATGAGCCTATGAAGAGCATTTCATATTCAAACCACAGCACTTGCTATAATTTATCTGCTCCGGGCTTAATTTCTCTTCTGTAAAATGAAAGTCTTTCTTACTGTAAGATCTGGAACTTAGAAACAACTGGAGAAAAACACAGGGAAGGATATTTTAAGATATAGCATTTGCAAGGACTTTCTGAAAAGAACTCCAGTAGCACAGGAAATAATCTTAAAAACTGAGAAAGTGGATTACATCAAATTAAAAAAGCATTTTGTATAGCAAAGGAATCAACCACCAGAGTGAAGAGAGCCTACAGAATGGGAGAAAAGTCTTTTCCAAGTATCCATCTGGTTATCTAGAAACCACAAAAACCCAGATAAGTGATGTTCCATTTCAAACCCAAGACAAATGGCTCAGGTGCCATTTAACACACCCCAAAGCCCAAATCATCTAATCAATAAATGGGCTAATGAACTGAACAGATATTTCCTAAAGGAAGAAATACAAGTGGCCAGTAGATATTTGAAAAAAATTCAAGATTCTTAGCCATCAGAGAAATGCAAATTAAATTGCTTTTAGATTTCATCACACTCCAGTAAGAAAGATGTCATAAGACAATAGTAACAGCAAACGCTGGATTCTCAAAAACTAAAACAGAGCTCAATGGCCCAGCTATACCAATCTTGGGAATATACCTGAAGGACTATAAGTAAACGTACCAGAGATACATGCTTATGGTTGCACTATTTGTAATTATTCAGCCACCCGTAAGGGTCCTAAAGGCAGGCACATGTGGGCAGACCCTTGGGAACAAAGGGCCCTCGTGATCCACGTGCGCGCATGCGTGGTTACCCCCATTGCGACTCAACTAAAGCCCTTGTACGCATGTGTGGGTCGCCCGCCATCTGCATCACCAGCGTCTGACGTAGTTGCATCTTCCCCCTGTGCGCATGTGCTAGGCGGCCTTTAAAAGCTGGACACGCCATCTTTGCGCTCTTCCCCCCCCACTCCACGTTTCCTCAGGCCTGTGAGCACTTTTCTTCTCTAATAAACTCCTAAGTGGGTTCGTTCGCATCTCGTGTCTTCCTCCCACTCGTGCCGGACATAACACTATTTATAATAGACAGAAAATGGACCTATCCTAGATATCCATCAATACATGAATAGAGAAATAAAATATGCATATACACAAGAAAGTTTTATGTAGTCATAAAGAAAAGCGAAGAAAATGGATGTAACTGAAAACTACATTAAGTGAAATAAGTCAGACTCAGAAAAGTAAAATACCACAGTTGTTCTCTCACAAAGAATCCTGATTTAAAATTGCCTGTGCAGGCCATGAAACTAGAAAGAACATTATGAAAGGGGAGGAAGACATTTTAAGAGAGCTGGAATACATGTAATAAGAAAGCAGAAGTTGGTGTCAACTGGAGGACGAAAGGGAAACAGCTGGAGGGAGGAATATAGGAAGAACTCAGAGGGAGGGAAACGAGTGAGAGCAAAATATAATGACACATATATGTTAAGGTGCCAGCAAAAGCCAGGCAGTGGTGGTGCACGCCTTTAATCCCAGCACTCAGAAGGCAGAGGCAGGTGGCTCTCTATGAGTTCGAGGCCAGTCTGATCTACAGAGTGAGTTCTAAGACAGCCAATGCTACCCAGAAAAACCAAAAGGGGGGCAAAATGAAACTCATTACTTTATATGCTAACCTAAAATATTAATTAAAAATTAAGACCTTTACCAAATGTCCTAGTTTGGTTTCTCTGATGCTATGATAAAACATTGATCAAAATTAGCTTAGGGGGAGGAAGGGTTAATTTGGCTTCTATAACCCAATGTCCACTATTGAGGGAAGCCAGGTCAGGAGCTAAAGCAGGAACTGAAGAGGGACCATGGAGGAAAGCTGCTTACTGGTTAGCTTCCAGGCCTACCTGCCTAGAAATGGTACTGCCCACATTGAGCTAAGCCCTCCTACGTCAATTAGCAATTTAAAAATGTCTCACAGATATGCTACAAGACAATCTGACAGGGGTAATTCCTCAACTGAGGCTCCCTCTTCCCAGCTGACTCTAGGATTGTGTCAAACTGACAGATGAAGCTTACTATGACATCAACCTCTACCATTCTATGGTTCTACACAATGTTTTATTGTAAGAAACATTAAATATTAGTCTTTTTTGTCAAATACATAAAACTTTTGCTTACAACAACGAGTTCAAATCTCCTCCACCTTGTAAGACTTTTATATAAAGGCTTTAATACCCCACCTAGTAAAACTCAGATTCATACAAAGGCCCCACTGCATTATTGGATCTTATGTGGCTGGCCCCTTTCTTATTTCCTTTGTGCTGATTCTTATAAAGCTAGCCAATGGTGAAAGACTGAAGTGGGAGGGACCCTATCCAATGGAAAAGACAGTCACCACTTGCTTTAGAATAAAAATCAAGAGTATTTCTTGGCTTTGTGTGCTTGATCAGGAATAAAATTTCTCTTGTTTACTCTTGATCAACATTAAATTTCTGCCTTATAGAGACACTTCATTTGGAATGGTGGTCTCTTTCTTGGGGGCTCGAATGTATTTCTAACAGTATGTTCATATTAGAGACAAACACGCTGGCTTTAGAGCAGACTAAAAAGCAATGCACAAGTTCTCTGCAAAGACCCAGATGCTAGCAAAAATGAAAGCTTCAGGGACATCTTGCCTGTTTTAGATTTTCCATTCTTTCATTCAGTAACCTGGGAAAGAGAGCAGTCTTCAAATGCTGGGAAAAGCCACAAGAAAGAATGCCGCTCATCTACAACTTCACCCTGCAGCCCCTTTCATGGTGAGGAATAGAGGAGCAAGTAGGTGAAGAGAGGAGAAAATGACTCACCATCTGCCTCAGAGTCAAGGTCAGAGGTGACCATGAGTATCACTATCAAGTGCCACCCTCCCAGCTCCAGCAGCTCCCCTTGCCAGAGCCTTCTAGTCCTTCTCACCCCATCCTTGTCTAAATGGCAAAGGTTAAATAAGACTGGACCTGAATCCTATGCTATGTTGCTTAGCTGTGACTTAAACTAGTAGGAGTCCAGCAGTGGAAGAGGAAGGGAGGGGGAGAGGAGGGAAAGTCTAACCAATAAAATAGCAATTAAGACAGGCAGATGTTTCCTTTTGTATTCTGATTAGTCGGGAGGACCAATGAACTATTATCCCTGTTTATTTGAACAAGCTGCTGAAGCAATCAGATTTACCGCTCCCCTCTGGCTGGGTTAGGTAGCTAGCTCAGTTAAAATATACAATTAAAGCTCCTAACAGGAGCAACGCTGACCCAGAAGACAGGCAGGAACTGGCCAGTGTCTCTCCTTTCACAGATGATAAAAAGGCCACCTGTTCTCTATCACAGAAGCCTCAGCGGTATGCCTTCAGGAAAACCAAAGCATCAGGAAGTGCTTCCGTGCAGACCTCTTCAGAGGGGTTAAAGGAGCTGGGAGGCTAACATGCAGCCCCACCCAAAGACAAGGAGCACATTTGTTCCTAGGAACAACAAAGCTGATCAAGCCAAGAACAAGACAATGAGGGCTGCAGAGCTTTCCCTTCTCTATAAAGAAGCAAAGGAGTCTCTAGGCAGTGAAGAAAAGGGATTTACAGTGCAGTCTTTGTGCACCAACACACGGCCTGGATCTCTTTTCTTTAAAATTTCTTGGAAGAGAATGAGTCATCTAAACATTGCAGGAAACCAAACAGAAGTTGGGGGTGGTTAACTTTGGGTAAAGTTTTTCTTTTGAAAGTCTGCATAGTTATCTTTGTCAAAAAAAAGAAAGAAAGAAAGAAAGAAAGAAAGAAAGAAAGAAAGAAAGAAAGAAAGACGAAAGGTAGCTAAATTTAGAATAGAAATGTGACATAATTAACAATAGAATAGATAGTGTAATGGTGTGCTCAGATCTGGATCTTTTATTTTGAAACTTATCATAACCTTTTTTGGCCTGAGTGGAAGCCCCACTCTGCCTACTACAAAAGCAGCCTCATCTCCACATTGTCCCAAAGTTCCCCCACCACTGTGCCCAAGAATAAGGCAGCAGAGATATATGCTTTACTCTGCCTGAATGTAGGACTGTCACTTGTTCCTGAGGCCCAAGGCATCAGATTCCCTGGGTCCGTACTTACAGACAGTTATGAGCTGACAGATGATGTGGGTTCAGGACCTAACTAAACTTGGGCCTTCTGGAAGAGCAACAGTGCTTTCAACCATTAAGCCATCTCTGTAGTTCCTTCCCCACATCTTTGTACTTTCTTAAGACAATATATTTCCTGAATGTTAACAGGTTTTGTCTGTTACCTTAAACAAAACAAAAAACAAACAAACAAATAAATAAAAAAATCCCACCAATTATAAGTGGGTTCTAAAACTAGTCTGCACCAGAAGAATCACTCATTATTTGATTTTCTACTTATCCAGACTAGCATAGCGTAATTTGCCTATCTACACTACAAAACTTTTACTAGGCACAAAAATCTCTTCTTATTTGTGTGTATTTATGAAAGCATTTTTCTGCCATGTGGTAGGAGCTAATTTCAGTTGGTCCCAAGGCTGAAGCTGTCAGCAGGTATAAACAACATTTAATTCGGTGACATGAGACTGTATCAGCAGTTTTCCAAAAAAGAATCCAATTTTCAAGTGCACAAATCTCCATCAGTGCTAGCATCCTCTCTTCACCCCAAAGATACATCAGAGGCCAACTGTTTAAAAAAAAATCTAGTTTAAAACTAAATTGACATTTCCAGACCATAGAGGAAAGGGTTATAATGTTCTATTAAGCTCTGCAACAGGAGGCATGCCACCAAATCCAGGGTGGAGGTTTCAGGGGCAGTCTATTTCAAAGAGGCCAAGTTCCTGAGCTGGCAGCACTTTGCCCAGAATGTTTTGAAAGGTTAGGAGTGGTCTATTAGATATCAGGGCCAATGTTAGTGATGGTGGTAACTGAACCTGGCTGACCTCTCCCATCCAGTTCATTCAACAAAAACATGGTGCAGTGGGGGCTATTGCTGCAGGGGCGCAGATAGTGACCTAGCAGGTCAGAGCTGAGAAACAACTTCTGAATTTCCCTTCAAAATGTATATAAAATGGTCTTGTTAATCCCCATTGACTCACTGATGAGTCAACACTGACTCTAGGTCAAGCTCTATCAGGACCTTCTATTCTGGGGAGATCAAGGTCACACAAGCACAGTGCTACGAGTGTGTTCTGGTGGGAGAAGCCTTGCTTACCAGCTCAAGGCCTCAGTGGTGAATCTCTAGTATAAAAATGCTAAGAATAATAGTAATTACATTGCAGCACAAATATTTTAAAGAAAGGTTGGCTTGGAGTTGCCATGTGAGAGACACTGGGAGTGGGTGCTTTGACATTCTGAATATGAGTAGGAGGCAAGGATGTTCAGTTTTGAAATTATAATCCAGTATGTCTACAATGAAAACCTACATGTAGTGCATAGTGCCTTCTTGCACTTCATATTCTTTTCTATTCTTTAAATACTAGTCATAACTCATAAATTTAAAGCAGTAGTGATAGGATTAGAGCCCACCAACCAAGACAGGAGCTAAATAACTTCTCCTCTTGAGATAGTTGATTACAGTTCAAAGTAGGTTTAGGTTTAATTACTGGATTCTGACAAGGGGAAAGACAGCTGGATTTTAGAGAATTAAAAAAACAGCAAATATTTATAGAACATCTATTTTATGTCATATACTTGTGGCTTAAATATAAAACAGAGAGTTTAAAAGTTCACAGTCTGCTGAGAAAGATAGACACTGACCTGATATCTGAGCCTGTCAGAATGTAATTCTTTCTATCTCAAAGGCATTAACAGAAATGGAATGATCTTAGTTTAAGGATTGTTTTCCTTACCTCAGTCCAGCTTGCTAGAAACAGAAATCTGAGTTCTTAAAAATCCAGTTATTATACAGTAAATCCTCCTACTTTGCATTTGCCTTTCTAATTACAAATGGCTGTTTCAGTTATGACGACACTGCTTCAGTATAAATGAATCTCAAAAGCTTCTATACTGGCTAAAAAATAATGTTTGGAATCTTCTGAGTGTGTAAGCACCACATAAACCAACTTCACCAATAGCCGCTTCACTCAGAAGTTAGTGGGCACAGCTGCATTTTCCCAAGAAAAGTCGTCTTACAGAAGAAACCTGACATACTATAGATCTGAAACTACTTGTTTCAGATTCTGTCCAATTATCTAAAAAAACACAGTATTAGAAAGCTCAAAGCCACTAAAATATAAAACCACTGAAAACCAATGGAGGAGATATTTCTCTTGAGAAGTTTATACCTGTATCTTGGTTATATACTCCAATTTATTTATTTACTTGTTTAAGACTCAGGCTGGTCTCAATCTTCCTCTGTAGCCAAAAATGACCTGAAGCTTTTGAACCCTCCTGCCTTCACCTCCCATGTGCTGGGTTTACAAGCCTACACTACCATACCCTAATTACTGTCCTTTTCTAAAGCGTCTCTGTGTGTGTGTCTCAATTTTGCTTAAATCTACATCAAATTCTTAAAAAAAAAAAAAACCTCAACACAGTAAAACAAACAAAACCCAAAAAAAACTAAATGGAAAAAACAGATAGATCCCAAATCAATAATAGTACAGAGTGATTTTGATAACCTATTATCATATTTAAATAGGCCAGAGAGGTCAAGGACATTTACAAGAAAGCCCACAGAATCAACTAACCTGGGCTCATAGGGGCTCAGAGACTGAACTGACAACCAGGGAGCCTGCAGGGGACTGACCTAGTCCTTCTGCATACATGTGACAGTTGTGTAGGTCCTAACAGTGGGAGCAGGGCTGTCTCTAACTCTTCTGCCAGCTTTTGGTACCCTATTCCTCACACTGGGTTGCCTTGCCCCGCCTTAATAGAAGGGGACGTGCGTAGTCTCACTGCAACTTAATATGCCATATTTCATTAATATCCATGAGGAGCCTGCCCTTTTCTGAATAGAAATAGAGGAGGAGGGGGGGACTGAGGGACAGGGTGGGGTGGGGAGTAAGAACTGGGAGGAGAGTAGGGAGTGGAAATTTGTAGTCGGGATGTAAAATAAATCAATATATTTATAAATAAATAAAATCCATACCAATATCCAGTAAAGAAGCCTCAGGACTAAACTACACAATAGTTCAAATGGATTTAGCAGATACAGAATATTCTATCCAAAAATTATAGAACATAAGTCCTCAGCATTTCATGTACCCTCCCCTAAAGTATGCCACATTCTAGCCACAAAGGAAGTCTTATAACACACAAAAAAAACTGGATTAAAATTAATTATGTCTTATCCTATCAGAGTAGAATTAAACAGGAAAACAATAGCAACAAAAACCATAGAAATTATTTAAAAATATGTATATGTAAAAATATACTCTAAGATGAGAAATCAGAAATTTTAAAATTCTTGGAATCAAATGAAAATAAAATCAAAACTTACCAGAACATTTGGGATATAGCTTAGGTAGTTTTTTTTTTTTAAAGATTTATTTTTTATTAAGTATACAGTGGTCTGCCTGCATATGTCTCTGCAGGCCAGAAGAGGGCACCATATTTTATTACAGATGGTTGTGAGCCACCATGTGGTTGCTGGGAATTGAACTCAGGACCTTTGGAAGTGTAGCCAGTGCTCTTAACCTCTGAGCCATCTCTCCAGCCCTAGCTTAGGTAGTTTTAAGAAGAAAATTTACAGCTATAAGTACTTACATTAAAAAATATACGAAACAACAACAACAACAAAAACCCAAACCTAATAATAACTGACTTTGGGACCTTAGAAAAAAACAAGAACATGCTAAACCCCAAAGCAGTGGACAATAAGAAACAATGGAAATAAAAGCAGAAATTAATAAAATGGACACTAAAAGAGCAATACAAAGAATCAAAGAGTTGGGTTTTTTTGTAAAAATAAACAAGACTGACAAACTACTAGCTGATGAGATAGAAGACTCAAATTTACAAAATTAAGAGATGAAAAGAGGGAGGCTACTATAGATTCCAATGATATCCATAGAATCATTAGTGTTTAGTATGAAAAATTATATCCCTGAAAATTTAGAAGAAATGGGCAAATTTCTGTACTGGGCTACTAATGTTAAATAAAGAAGACACAAGCAGGTCAAACAAATCTGTAACAATAACTGAGAATGGAGTAGCAACAACAGCTCCTAACAAGCAAAATGTCAGGATCAAAAGAATTTGCCACCAAATTTTAAGAAGAGTTTCAAAAAAAGTGAACACCAATGCTCTTCAATCTGAAATTACCCAGGAAGGGAGGGAACACCATGTTAAACTTCCTATAAGCTACCATTACCTAGATACCCAAACCAGGCAAGACACACACAAAAAAGAAAACTATAAAGACCAATTTTCCCATGAACACAGACACAAAAATTGTTGCAAACTGAATTTAAAAATGCATTAAGATTATACACATGACTAAGTTTTGTTTTTATTTCAGGGATTTAGTTCAACATATGCAAAACACTAAGTATGATATAGTAGATTTAAGGACAGAGTCACATGAGCATCAAATGAATACCCCTGACAAAATTCAACAGCCCTTTATGATAAAAGCTCAGAAGAAACAAGAAAAACAAAACAAAACAAAAAACTTCAGTATAATAAAAAGCTACATGACAAACTCATAGGCAAGATTATATTGCATAGGGAAAAACAGTCTTTCCCCCACTTAAACCTAGAACCTACTACATTTTCTAAGTGAAACAGATAATCCAGACAAGACTGAATCCCATTGGAGTGGGACAGGTCAATAGGAAGAGGAGGCAGGGAGACACTGAAGGCCACCTGTTCTCTCAAGACCTCTAAAAGCATAGTCTGAACTTCATGTGTGTTTCAGTTTCTTAGAAAGATGCATCTTATACTAAGAAAATAAGCTCAAAACAACATCCATGAAAGAAAAATCACATCTAAGTTTTCCCTTTTAAGTTATCATCGTAACTGCTGTCTTGGCAAATCTCTACCTGTTGTCACTCTTCAGAATAATGCCTTGAATGAAAATGTATCTTCAGGTTCTCGTCTCATTCCAAAAACATTTACTGAAATTATTCTGAAAGTGAATGCCTACTGCATTTCCAAGGCTGAACATCTGAGGCACTATCTGTGTCTAGGTGAAACTGTATCTAGGTGAATTTGGGTATCCTCAAGTTGACTGGGACACACAAGGAACAAAAGACAAAAAGGCAAAAAGGACACTCAGTAGACAAAAAATGAACTGAGGAGGAAAAGCAAGCAATGGCTTAGAAAGAAAGAGTCAGCATAGCAAGGCGCTTGCAAGCATATGCCCTTAAACAACAGCAAATCCCAGGAGCTGGAGAGTAGGAAGAATGCCTGTGTGGTTCCCAGATGGCTGGGGCTGGGACGAGAGTTAACAGAGCTCATCTGAAAGTTGGCATGCAAACACTGAGAAGAGGAAAGCAGCCTAGTAGGAAGTGAAACAGTCAGCAGCACCCTATAGGAAATGCCGAAACGAGAAAACTGCTGATTAAATGAGAAAGAGGAACTTAGCAGTAAAGCCAATTCATCAGGAATCAGTGTAGTGTTAGAAGTCTTGACCTGCCTTAGAATCCCAATATTGAGAACGGAAAAAGCTCCAGGGGGGTTAATTATGAATATAACATTTTCTTGACACTTCAGGTGCCAGAGTTGGATCTAAGAGGAACACACTGCCAACTTTAGAGTACTGAATAGATCTCCCCAGCTACAATGGTGGTTTATAGCCTCTTCTCTCTGTGCACATTAATTACAGGAGCAGCTATTCCCATCCATCATGGCCCATGAACACTTTTTAAAAATTGAGATCCTTGCCAGGTGTAGTGGCGCACACCTTTAATCCCAGCACTCGGGAGGTAGAGGCAGGTAATCTCTGTGAGTTCAAAACCGGCCTGGTCCACAGAGCAAGTTCCAGGGCAGCCAGTTTCTAAGGAAGAAATTGTTTCCAAAAACAAAAACAACAAGAGAAAAATCCATATCCTTTTGGATAGCAGGAGGATTTCAAGTCCAAAACTAGCCTGTGCTACATAGCACATCTCAAAAAGGTTTTTATTATTTCTTTCAGTGTAGGGCTTCTGGTGATTTTTATTTATTTATTTATTTTTTGCATTTTCTTGTGTAAATATCTTTAGTTGACTTTCATTTCTTAAAGATACTTCTTTCCATGGTCTTCTGTTTTTCATTGCTTTTTGAGAACTCAGCAGTTAACTTTGCTGTTGCTTCTTTGAGGGCAGCTAAATCCTCTCCCTCCACTGTGAGATTTTTCTGTCACAGCTTTCATCAATCTGACCATAATTCACCTACATGCAACTTTCTCTGTATTCACACAACTTGGAGTTCACCAAAGCTTTCTTACTCTGGAATAACATGGTTGGTTGTTGCAGGCAATTTATAGCCATCTTTTCCTTCAAATAATGCTTTCCTCCATTCTCTTTGCTTTCTTCTGGAACTTCAAACACATGCCTATTCATCACCTCCATAAATTCAAAGCTGTTTTCTGTATTTTCCATCCTTTTATTACTTCACTATTTAGTATATTGTTTTATGATTCATCTTCAGGATAATTCTTCATTCAGCTTTGTTTAATCCATATATTAGGTTTTTCTTTTAGTTGCTGCATTTTCCTCATAAAATTTTGTTTTGTTCTTTTTATTACTGATACATAATTCATGTAACACACAATCTTCTAGATTAAATATTCAAAATTCAATACACAAAGGTTTCATAACCATCACCACTAATTTCAGAATACTGTCATCACACTAAAGGAGACCTCATAACTGTTAGTAATCACTTTCTATCCTCCCCTCAGCTCCTAGCAACCACTAATCTACTTTGTCTCTATGAACTAGAATAGTCAAAACTTTTCCTATAAATGAAATCTTATGGCATGTGATCTTTTTTATCTGGCTTCTTTGATTCAACATAGTGTTTTCAGATCCTGTAGTACCTATCAGTACTTCCTTTCTTTGTGGGCAGGACAATGGCTGAGGATTGAACCCAGGGCCGTGCACATGCTAGTGAACAGGTGATTGAATAGAGACCTATACTTCCCTGTTCCACACCATATCTTTTCTTTCAATGGCTGAATATTACAAATAAACAACCAATTTTGTTAATATTGGCTTAACTTCTTTATGAAGAAAGATTATTTCCATTTCTTGATATTATAAATAATGCTATTGTGTACAAGTTTTTCTGGAAGCACATATTTTCATTTCTCTTCAGTTTATATCTAGGAGTGAAACTGCTGAGTTGTAGGAAAATTCTAGGTTTCAGTTTTCACAGAATTATCACATTTTTTAAATACAGGGTCTTTCTAGGCACCTTTTAAACACTAAAATTATAAAAATGTATCATCATGTCCAGTTCTTCACTAACATTTTATTTCCTCTTACTGATATTTTATTTTCTCTCTTTTTTCTTAAGTTATAGCCATCTTTATGGGTACGACATGTTACTTTACTGTGGTTTTGAGCAACAGTTCATTAATAACTAACAGTGCAGAGATCTTTGGATTTCTTATAGGTCATTTGCTGATCTCCTTTGGAGAAAAGTTTATTCTAGTTTTAGCTCATTTTAAAATTGGACTGCCTTTTGTTTTGAGATAAGAGTTCTTTTAAATATAATAGATACAAACCCTTTACAAAATACATGACTTGAACATATTTTCAGTATGAAAATAATGATGATATGAAATAATGAAGCTCAATGTGTTTTGTTTTTCTTTAGTTGCTTGGTGTTGTATCTAGGAAACTATTGCTTAATCCAAAATCAGGATGACTTATATTTATGTGTTCTTCTAAGGGATTTATAGCTTTAGCTTTTACATAGGTATCTTTCATTCATTTAAAGTTATCATTTGCAATTTTGTCCTTATCATTTAATTTCTTAGACTACAAAACAAAGCTTAAAGAGTATGTTTGATAACATAATTATTTAGTTCTTCTACGAGGTTATTACTTCTCAGTTTTTGGTCACAGATATCTTATTTCTACATATGACTATTTATAATTGGAAGACATTGTATATGAAAAATTATGAAAAATAAATTTGTATTTTCCTTGAGGGAGGATTTAAATATGATTTCAGCCACCACCTCTCCTGGATCACCTTAGTTCAGTTAGAGATTAAGACGATTTGAAGCTAGACTTCAGTCCCTGTGAGATCACTGAAGTCACTATGCCTGGCCCTTACTTCTAAGTTCATCCCTGTGGTGTACCAAAGCTTGTGGAATTATAATCAGTATCCTTCGTCTCCCTGAACCCCTAGCTACACCTTGTACTAGGAAGTGAATCCAGGGTCTCTTACATGCTAGCAAAAGTACTCTATCTCTGGGCTATACTCCCAGACCTTTTAAACACTTATTTTGAAACAAGTTCTCATGAAGATGTCCAAGCTGGCCTTGAACTCACTATGTAGCACAAGCAAGCCTAGAACTCTCAATCCTTCTGCCTTAGCCTCCAGAGTAGATTACAGGCCTTCACCATTAAGCTTGGCTCTTCCTTTGTCTCCGTTTCAAATTTTGCTTGTCTAGCCCTTCAAGTTTATTGAAAGCTCTGCTCAGCTTCTTGTTCCTCAGTTGTCTTCTAGAATGGCAGATGTTTCTTATGGGAGAGTAACTCCAATGAAGCATAAAGTTGGGCCAAATTACCTAAAATGGCCTATCTAAATATATGACCATAAATTTAAACACCGAACACAGAGATTACTTTGTAGCCTTCACCAGGTTTGGTACAATTCTAGATTTCAATAAACACTGTGTTATGTGCTTTACATGGAAGAATGAATGGCTAGTGGTAAAAATGAAGGGTTTGCTACACTTAAGCCTTTAAGTTTTTCCCTTCTCAAGACATTCTGGGAAAACAAGAGAAAACAAACCTCAGGTTTTAAATATGGTTCCTCTTATTTCCCCAGGGGCTTTTCAAAATGCATACTCTATAAAGAGGAGGTTGAATCTAACCCAAATAAAGGGTATCTTTTGAAATCAGCTAAGTGATTGAGAATCAAAACTTAGGGATCATTTAGTGACTCAAATCCCACCTGATAGAGAAATTCTACACAAAGCTCTGCAAATAAATGCATAAACAAGCTTTAAACGGGGCAGGCATGGCACATACCTATAATCCTAGCACTGAGGAAGTGAAGACACAGGATCCTTGGGGCTTGTTGACCAGCCAGTGTTGCTGAACTGGGAAGCTTCAGAAGCGAGAAACCCTATCTCAAAAAAACAAGGTCAAGGGGCAGGCAAGATGGTTCAGTGGGCAAAGGCGCCTTTTGTCAAGCCTGCCAACCTGAGTTCTATTACCAGAAACCACATAGTAGACAGAGAGAACCATCTCCTAGAAACTGTCTTTTCATTCCCACTGACACTGCTACCATATTGCATTCTCTCATTACCCCATTCGTGAACCACAGTCCCATAGTCTCTGAAACCTACTCTCACAATAAAGTTCCGGCTCCTTAGTCTGGAATTCAGGGGTCATTTTGGCATTGTTTCAAGCAACTTATCAACCCAGTGATTTAGCTGACCATCTTATTTATCACCATTATCCTGCTTGGAAATCTTGAAGCCTGTTCCTTCCACATGTAACGTCCTATTCCAGCTTCTCTTTTCACTCACTAAAAATCCAGCTCAAATTTCACCTTGCTACTGGGCACATGTGTGCCAATATATAGATAACAATGTTCATGTTGTAAGTGGAAAAATATCCTCACCATCAAAAACAAAAAAGACCAAGAAAAAAAAAACCAAACCAAAACACAAAACCAGCTCAAATGTTCATCAAAATAAAATAGATAAATCAATGTAATATATTCATAAACAGAACTCAATAGTAATAAAAATAAGTTCAGGCAGCCCTTTATGAAATAGGAATAAATCTCATAAACCACACCAAACAAAAAAGGTTAAGACTCAGACTCAGCCTACAGAAAGGTAAGATGAAAGAAGGTTGATGGCTGGGTTGCTCACTGGTGACCGAGATTTAATGAACTACACTTCCATAATGATGCTCCTAGGTGGGTGAACATATGAAGGTGCAGTGGTGTGCCTGAGGAGGGCGTGAAAGCTCTGAATTCCAAATGTTTTTCCAAATTTATCTCTAGTTGTACTATATTGTAGCCTTTTATAATAATATAAAATAATTGTGATATGTACGCTGTTTTCCTGAGTTCTGTGGGTTGATGTAACAAATGATCAAATATACAGAGGAGTATTACAGAAATTTTATTTTATAATCAATACATTAGAACCACAGGTGAGAACCTGAATTTTTAATGGGCATTTGAAGGGAGGTGGGTAGTCTTGCAGAACTGAACCCTTAGCCTTTAAAATGTGTGCTAACTAGAGGCAGAAAATACTAGAAGTGAAGTAAATTATAGGGTACCCAGTTGGCATCTTCAAAGAAACAGAGAATTGCTTAGTGTGAGCAAGTCTCCACACACGGTATATGAAGTGAAGTACTTAGAGTAATAGAGTATTGAGAAGAAAAAACCATTTTGCCTAATCAATAAATAAAATTACACTATGTTGTTTAGAGGCAATACTAGGGGATATAAGTAAAGAAAGACAAGAAAATAATTATCACAAAATTAAGACAGCAGGAGTGATACAAAGGGTTGGAGTTCAAGAAGAGCACACCAGAGCCTTTTAAGTACTGCTAAAAAGTTCAATGCATTGACCTGTGTGAGCAGTCACTTCAGAATATGGTTTATAATTGCTCATTCATTATATGCTACTTAACATACTTTTCATCTCATAAATTTCAAAAACTAAGGGTGAGGAGTTCTATGATTAATAGTATTGTAGAAGACTACAGAAATGATGATGTTTTGGGAGTGTTTGATAGTGTATATTAGCTCATTGTCTTCATTAAACAAGCAAGCTATATATGAAAATTTCCTTTACTAGATGAACTGTATTCTTCTATGCCATCTGCAGAGCCCTTTTCATACCTATATTGCCATGATAAGAGTTATTCATGTAAACATCTTCCTCCCTTTCAACAACATAGGTTTCTGAAGGATCTGGATTTAATTATGCAATTAGTAATTAAAAAATAATTATACCTTCTACTTAGTGTTTAATATGTGCTAATTTATGTCATAATTTAATTTAACTCTTGCAACAACTTTATCACTATCTCCATTTTAAAGACACTAAATCTTAGAAAGGTCAAGTAATTTGTCCTGGTAACAGCTACTAAATGGCAGAATTGGAACTTGAACTCATAAACTGTTCCATACCACCCATACTATATATTCACATCTTAAATAAGTCTTACTGGATGAAAACAAGGGGAAGAATGTCCATGAACTTTGACAGCAAGAAAGAGATGGATAGCAAGTTTCTCCCTCAAAGATCTTTGAAGAAGAGGGAATGGAAAAATAGTAAGAGCCAAAGGTCATAGATAGCAGCAAGGAAATGGTGTTTTCCAGACAGAAGAGGGCAGATGCAAATATGAACTCATAGTATTTGGACAGCATGCAGAAGACCCTTGCAAGATCAAGCAAGACAAATTCCCAGCATGGAAAAAGGTTATGTAGGCATGAAATTCCATCACTATCTGAGGAGCTACTGGTATTCAATAGCTGCTAGGAGAGGGAGTCAGTTTTTCTTAATGATGGGACCCCTGGTAGGTCAACTCCAGAGCATGCCCTACTCCCAAAAGTAGTTGGGCAACACAAACCGGACTAAATGAGGATTACAAAAAAGAAAACTCAAAGTTAGGTGAGTTGGAAGGAGAGGGTAGATACTGGATGTGTGGGGGAAGTATGAATATGATCCAAATACAATGTAAGAAATTCTCAAACAATTAATGAAAAAACAGTATTTAAAAAGACAGTACTAAAGAATATTATTTGTGTATCGAATGTTAGTTACAGCGATGACAGAAAGAAAGCAGTCATAGGCCTTTCTGTATTTCTTCTTTATGGGCCAGGATTGTTTCTCTATTTGGAAATGAGGAGCATGACCTCAGCTAGCCTCTCATCTGGTCATCTCTATCCACCAACTCTTGTGGATAATACCTGAGCTATGTCTCAAGGATGTCATGGTAATATTTAACAAGAACATTCATTCTCCATAGGCACTATGGGGTTCAAAAAAATGTCCATTGTGTCTCTGTGCCTTTTTTTTCAAATGCCACCCCCTAATTTAATCAAGATGTTCTTTTATCTTGCAGAAAGGATTTCAGTTCATATTCCTTATGGATTAAGGGCTTCACAGTCAAATATGCAGGGTTGAAATAAACAATCTGAAAAGCCAGGGACAGGCTCTCCAAGGCAGAGCACACCAATCTTCTGTATAAACCTAGAGAGAAGGGAGTAAACTAAGCCTGCGGTTGTATCATAATTTTAAATTATTCCCAAATATTTTAAAGAGGTTGAGAAATATTTTATTTTACAGAAATCTAAAAGAAAGTTAAGAAAATGAATAAATATAGGATCCTATATTTTTTTCTTAAATCACAACCATATTTCTAGAATCAAAAGAAAAAAAAGCAAGCTTGTCACAACTAATACTGGCCTTTTTTTAAACCTTGGGCCCCAACTACTCATTTAAATGCTGTAAAAATATGAATGAATATTTCAGTTGCTTTGCCCAAGAACCAACTTTTAATTCAAGTTCTTTAAACATTTCTCTAGTCTACAGGTAATATCTAGAAGACAATGTCAAAATTGTGGTAGAAAATAATGAAACCAATAAGAAGATAAACAAAGCAACAATATGGAGCCCCAGTCATGATTCAGGCTAATTACTGGTCCAATGCTCTTTTTCTATGCTGCAGCATCTTTCAAAATGCTTCATTATTCTTTATCACTTTCCACAGCTAACTTGTGAAAGCCAATTCAAACTTCTGAGACATAGGTCTTATGGGTTAGAAGGGGTCAAAAGTGTTTGAGGAAGATACAAGGCAAACTTGGAGAACCCAAACCATGTGAAGAGATGACCTGAAGGTATATTGAAATTCCTTTCTCCTGGGACATGTAGTCCATTTCCTTCATCATCTATTTGGCAGTTTAATACATTCAAATAAGCAGTGGAAGAAATATATCCAAAGGACTACTGTTTCGGATAGAACATTAGGTATTTTCAGAAACCCAGCGGGACTCCAGGATGCAGGAGGACTTTCAGAGCAAAAGCTCAGGTATCTCTCAATTCCTTCTCTTTTCTGCCTAGCTCAGACTCACCACTGATCTCAAATCAGAAACAACCCTAAGTGCTCAGACTAATTAAAAAAATTTCAAGTACTTCCATATCAAACTCCAATTGTGGAAACCAAAAAAAGTTGTTTTCAGTTCTCTAACAAAGTTATTCTGCAAAAGTTTACTCTCTTAAGTAAATAGTCACCTTTTCCAAGTTCCTTCCTAAGGCAAAAACTAAGTCTTTCATTCATTCCTCTCTCTCTCTTTGTTGGAACTCTAGAATCTATACAGTGGCAGGAGAATCAATAATTTCAGCTGAGAAGCATCTTTTGAGGTTATAGCTACAGTATAAGCCCAGAACTCACAGAATAAGGCAGGGGGATTAAAGTTAGAGGTCAGCTTGGGCACACAGCAAGTCCTGCCTCAAAAAATGGATGAAGAGAAATGATATTTACATACTCTCACATTTCCTCATAAGACATTTATTAAAACACAAAAGAAAGTCACCACTCTAAATAATCGATCATCATTACTACTACCAGAGATGGGACAAACCTAGGCAATGCCTCCTGCTGTAATGTACTGAGAAGAACGCAGTACCACATCTATGTTTATCCTGAATCTAATCATGAAAAAAACATCATATAGGGAAAAAAGTGAGGGATACCTATAAAATAACTGGCAACCACTCTTCAAAAATATCAAAATCATGAAACATAAAGATAGACAAAGGGACTGTCAGAGATCAGAGACTAAGGAGACAGTTTACCTCAACACACCTGTGATTCTGAATAGGACCCAAACGAAACCATAAGCCAGAAATTAAGTGTCAGCGGGATAACACGTGACATCTGAGTAAGAGCCACAGATTAATGTTATTGTGTCATGTTGACATCCTGATTTTAAACGTTGTGCATGCTTTATGAGATCTTAGCACTTGGAGATTTGTAATGAACAAGCTGCACAGGTGTAGTAAGAGGAGCGGGCTATGTCCCGTGAGGCGAGTGGGTTGCTTGTTGTCCCAGCCACCCTTGGCTGTGTCCCATCGCCCGGCTAGCTTACACCCGAAATAACCACATGGAAATTGTATTAATTAAATTACTGCCTGGCCCATTATATCTAGCCTCTTCTTGGCCAACTCTCATTCTTGATCTAACCCATTTCTATTAATCTGTGTTCACCACGAGGTCGTGGCTTACCGGGAAAGCTTCTAAACAGCATCAGTCTCGGGCAGGAGCACCATGGTGTCTCACTGTCTCTGCCTTCTTCCTCCCAGCATTCAGTTCTCTTTTCCCCACCTATCTAAGTTCTGCCCTATCAAAAGGCCAAGGCAGTTTCTTTATTCAACCAATGAAAGCAACACATAGAAAGAAGGACCTCCTACACCACACAGGGACTTTTCTCTTTCTTTAAAATAAAATTTATTTATACCTGAAGTTATTTCAAGATAAAATGTTAAATAACATTACAGGTGTTAAGTCACACTGGCTTCAGATATGATAATTCGAAGGGATTAAAAGAAACACTACCTCAGGCTTACATCATTTTTTACCTTCTTGTATGAAAAAGGAATGGAGAAAAAAGTGCTTAAGGTTTTACAGGAGGTTGTGATAAGTACAAGTTCCTGAAGATTTCAAACTCAGTCAAACGTTATTGTTCAAGTCCCATTCTTCCTGACTCCTTAATGTACTGAGCATTTAGTTAAGTTGTGAAGTTCCTTTTGTCTATTTAATGTGTTCTCTCTTCTTTTCTAATCTTCAGTCTTCTCTCCACTGGACTTTAATTTGAATACTTACTTTCTGGTCTCAATGTTCATTTTACATAGTTTGTTTGCAGATCTTCCTTCCAGCTTTTGCCCTCACAAATGCTTCCCTTTCCCATATCTGAAATGGAACTCAGGAAGTGTGATATTAAGTCCTGGAGTGAGCTTTAAATAGATTTAGAAGACCTGGGAGATTAGGTTCTATCTTTACCACTACCTGAATGACCCAAGGCAGGTCACTTCTTGATTCTTAGAGTCTTTACTAATTACAAGGCTGGATTAGAATAAGTGGCTGTCCCACATACTTTCCTATGTGGGATTTGAACAAATAGGAAGTCCAACTCCCCATTGCTCAAGCCAAAGTGCTAGGAGCCATCTTTAACTTCTTTGTTTTTCTCCTGTGCCACATTCAATTTAGCAGCAAATCCTATTGGTTCCATCTTTAAAAATACATCCTTAAAGTTAACTACTTCTCAGTGTTGCCATAGTCACCATTCTGCTTTAATCTATCTTCTCTGACCTGAACTATTTGCAGAAGCCTCCTTTACTCATCTTTTCTCCCTGATTCTAGTGTATTTCTCCTTCAGTCCTTTAAACCCAGAAGCAAGCTGATGGGCTTAGGTAGCTTCCTGAGGCATCCCACCAAGCCTCAGGTCTTATCTCATTCTCGGCACACATCCTCCCTACTGCATCTCTAACAGATAAGCACATTCCCAACTCACAGTGTTGCTATGTGCCATTTTATCTACTAGAAATATCTTTCTCAAAGAGTTTAACAGCAATATCCATAATTTTCTCCAATAATCAGTTCAAATACCAGCTTAGCAGTGAGCTCTTTCCTGGTCACTTTATATAAAATAACAATATTCCTGGGACCTATGGGCTAACTGCCTCATTTTATCATATCACCATCACACACACACACGGTTGGGGAGAACCTTTCTGATGGTGTTTCTTCTACTAGAATACAAGCTCCATGAAGGCAAGCACTTTTTGTTATTTTCTTGTGCCAGCTGGTACTTAGAACATAGAAGATACAAGTATCTATTAAATAAAGTCAAATTTAACTACTTTCCTGTATGCTCCTTCAAGCACATCTATAATATCTTGCTCTGCCTCTTAGTAGAGCTCATAGTCTCAGTTTCCATTATCTCCCTGAGTTACTATAGCAGGATTCCCAGCAGTTTCTTCCATTCTAAACTAAGTGAGATATTGCCACCAATATGACTAGAAAATATTGTCTTCAAGATTTCACTGTTCTCCCTAACATGTCCAATGTTTTTTTTTTTTTTGACTATATATACACTTCAAACTCTCTGAACTCCACCCAAAGCTCTTGACACTCATGCTCCAAACTATCCCCATATATTTTCCCACTGCTTGCCAAAATACAGCCTTGGTGCTGTATTCTAATATATACCCCCTGAAAAAAACAATCAGGACAGGAAGTTAAAAATCAGATAATATGGTAACATTCAAAAGATATTTTCATCAGATAAGAAGTAAATTGATAATTGAGAATCCTGGAAGTGAATAATTAAAAGAATGAAAAGCTCAATTCTTTTCCCTCTAATGGATCTTACCTGATTCACTTTCATGAATCTGCTCAATTTCCTAGTTCCTATAGACAACAAATTACAAATTACCATTCCAGAAACTGCTATCTTTAGTAACTATCAGAAGCTCATGACCTAGCTATGTGGCTGAGAAGTAAAGACTCTGACCTCTACAGCATTTTTATAGTGTCAATATAAACACTGAGCAACTGTAGACAATCACATAATACCACTAAATTGAACAGATTGAACTAGTAGAGGTTAATTATGCTTCTGGATTTAAATACAGCATTTTTTAAAAAAATTCCTTATGTATTTTAAGAAGTCCCTGAAAGAAGGGTCAGGTAGGCCATGCAATTTTTCTTGCCTTGAGAACACCCAGGCTCAGAAGCACCACTAACTCAGAGAGCAGCAAATAGAGAATGCCCCCCCCTTCTACTCTCTACCCTTAAAATGGACATCAAAGGGGAAACAAGGTCATGGGGAAGAGGCAAGACAGGAATGCATGGGATGTTTCTATGGGTGCAAGGACTGGCTTATTCTGACTTCAGAGAAGAGATGATTAAAGCTAGATATTAGATTTCTTAGTTTGTCTACTTTATTTCCTTTTTAACATATGTGATAACAATGCTGTTAAAAAAGGTTAACTTAGAGATGTAAAGACCACTCCAGCTTGGGGAAGGTATACAATGTGCATTAGTCTCCAGGAACACACCCAGATACCATTCGGCCACAACAGTTCTATACAGCAATTTCCCCCAGGTTTTTTTTTTCTAATTCCTGTGACATTCTAGGAAGAATAAATAAAGATATGAATGATTTCTTCATTGTAAAGACAAGAAACTAATATTTAGCATACTAACAACTATACTGAGCTATCTAGGGCCCAGGCATAGGCAAAGCTTTGAGGCCATTCTCAGCTAAGATCAAAGAAAACAATGAATAAAGAAAAAAAGTGGAAAATTATGTTTTGCTTTACATTAAATAGAATAAATAGAAGTAGGGTAATACTGAATGAAACTGTAGGCTACCTAATCACCTTAAAAACAAGTCACACTCCCTGAAGATAGCAAATAGAATTAGGATTACTTCTGCATATATAAGAGCATGGTCCAATAGAGTCAAGGCAATAGAGATATAAGAACCAAAAGAATGTATGAGGGACACCAAGGGAAACAGAATGCTACACAGTTATAGAAAGTGATGGATATTTTGTTTGTTTGTGTTTTTAAAAGGCTGCAATGATATGGAAAAAAGATGTTACTAAAGATGTTAAATAAGAAAATATGCAAAATTTTCTCATATATTTCTTGCGCACAACAAAATGAACATCATATAATCCCATTTTCCACAAAATACAAGGATTCAGGGAGAGGGAGGAGGGTTAGTGGGGAAGCAGAAGGGGACTGGGAGAAGGGGAGGAAGTGTAAATTTTTGAATGAAAAGAAAAAGGAAAAAAAATAAAAACAAAATGCTATGGAAGCTCCAGCACAGACTAAGCTAGAATATTCCTTGTGAAGAAATGCATGATCTTGAACATGTTTAAATATAAGTGCTTATGTGACATATTTTAGATGATTTACATTACATATTAATTTAAGTAAAAAAAATCAAATTGTTCATAATGATTCCAAATAATTATTACTTTCTATTTATTGCTGTTTCCTCTCAGTGTCTTACTAAGTAGCTCAGCCTGGCTTCAATTCACCATATAGCCTGCATTACCCCTGAACTCATGGCAGCCTCCTATACTCATCCTCCTGAGCACTGAGATCACAGGTGTGAATCTGCAGGTGTAATTAAGGAGGTTCACACCAAGTGAAAGGGAAAAAAAGAGCAAGCAAGCTTCCTGTCTGTGCTTTAGTACCTCAAACCACACCCTAATGGGTAGGATCCAAAAGGCTATTGGCTGAATGAATTCCCACAAGATGAATCCAGCTACACATACTACTTATGCAATAGAAAATAAACTGACAAACAAAATACAACTAAGCTCCAGGACTGGTTTGTCTATTTCAAAATGAAATTAAAAACAAAACCCAGAAAATATCACTATTCTTGTTCCTGGAATTTAAAAGTAACTGCTTGGATAACGAAGGGGTCAGAAACCATGAAGAAGAATGCTTCTAGGTTCCTACAGTATGATCTTTCAAAGCTAGAATATCAGTTCAGATAATTAAAATTAATCAATGTCTGGATTTTAACTTTGGATAAATACTAAAGAAAGCTGGTTGTACAAATAATTTGTAAAGCACACAGGGAAAACAAAGAAAGAAAAATAAAGCAGTGGCACACACCTGAAATCCTAGCATTTCGGTGGCAAAGGCACAGGAATCTTGAGGTCAGCTTGAACTACACAGCAAGTTTGAGGCCTACCTTGGCCTTGAACACTGAGACCCTGTCTTGGGGAAGAAGGGAGGCAGAGGCGATCAAAGAAGGATCTGACAGGAAAAACTCAGGGGCCAGAAAGATGTCACTACCAAAGATGATATAAAAATGAGAAACTGGCTGAGTGGTAGTGACAAACGCCTTTAATCCCAGCACTCAGGAGACAGAGGCAGTGTGAGTTTGAGGCCAGCCTGCTCTACAAGAGCTAGTTCCAGGGCAGGCTCCAAAGCTACAAAGAAATCCTGTCTTGAAAAACCAAAAAAAGAAAAAAATAAAGATTCTGTTTCAGAAGAAGGAAAAACTTAAGTTCTGTTTTCATTTTAAATAAAAATCATGTCCAGACATGCTGGTAGAATCAAAGGGTTATTCCTGACAAAGATAAATTGGAGAACCAAAAGAAGATAGTTCTGCAAGAAAGGAACTGAATCTTCTCTCTGGACAAGCTGAGCAAGAAGAGTAGTAACACAATGGAGAGCCTAGCCTGATAACAGCATCAAAATGAATGACTACGGGATCCATAAGCCATTAGTCCTTGCACAAGAACTGGTTCTGCAGCTTGACTACATGACTACTTCCTTCATGCACACAGGCAGCAGAGCATGATGGTGTGAAGAAATGACTCAGAGGATACTGACTGCTTAAACTTGAACTGCAATTCTTCTGTCAGCCAGATGTATAACCTTGAAGAAATTGCCCAAGCCCTCTGTCTATGCTCATCTATAAACAAAGATGACAAAAGCCTGTTGTGTTGATTAAATGAGCTGCACATAAATACTTAGCAAAGTCCCTGGACATAGCTAGCACTCACTTAGTATTAGTTATAATAATCATTTTTATCACTTCTGTGAAACTTGTAATAAAAAAAACATTGGTACCAAGTTGGCTTGCATACTATTAGTACATTGTTACAAACCAGTGTCTGTTTGCTTGGTGCCTGGTGAGCTATATTAATAACCTCTCCTTTTCTCAGAATATAAGAGGCACAGAGATGGTAATTGACATGAATAATTATCAGCTGATATTTAAACTACCTGATAGATGGCTGAACATAGGGATGACATCATCATATATATGTATAACATCTTATAATTTTTTTTATTTCATGTGACAAAAAAATGATACTGCAGAATTGAGGGTTTAGATTGTGAATGCTTATGGAGTGTCAAATTACCAATACCAGGGGGTTAACTAGACATTTCCTAGTGTGATTCAACACAAAATAACTGATAATCATCCAGGCCAGCGTGGACTTGACAGATTCTGAACCTCCCCCTCTCACCTCCCTCCCCCTCTCATTCTCAGTGCCCCCCTCTCACTATAATAATAATTATTATAATAGTAATATAAAACTTCATTTAGGTATTTAGAACCAACTTCCAATGCATAGGCAGAAGCCAAGCAACACTAAATTTTACAGGATAACTGCTTCAACAAATTAATTTACTGAAAGAGAACTTAATGCTGGTCTAATTTCCTAATTTCCCTAAATTTCTATAAAGTACATATACTGTGAGACTTAAAGATTACTCATAAGACTAGAGGGAAAAGGATACAAAAAAGGAACAGGAAAGGGGGAAGAAAAACAGAAACTAAAGGAATGAGAGGAGAGAGTGAACAGCAGGCTCTGGTTTGAATTCATCCCTGAAAGCCTGGCTTGTGATCAGGTACAACAACCTGATTTTAAAGTTATTGACTGTAAATTCTGAAACTTAGGGTGGCAGTATGTTGTAGAAGAAACAGCATGGGAGTTCAGATTTCAATTTTACTTCATCCTGGTCTTACAAGAGTATTTTACCAATGAGAATTTTAACTTCTAATCTATATATTAGGAAGAAAAAAATACAGTATAATGTTCATACCAATATTAATAATACCAGTTTTAAAGTAAAACCTACCCAAATGCCATCAGGAGCAGAACAGTTAAACCTAGAAGGTCCAGTCTAAGAAGCTGCTCAGCTCCAAGCAACTGGGATGGCTGTTCATCTCAGGGATTGCCCATGGTAGGGGATACTGAGAGAAATTGTAAACTGAAAACCTGACAAGTTGGAGGGCCTTGATAAACATCTTGGGCTTGCTTCAGAAACCCAAGAAAGGCCATGCATTAAATTCACAGATATGTCCCAGGACTAAGAATAAAAGCAAAATACACCTACCACAGGAAAACAGAAAACCAAGTCCCCACAAGTTCAAAGTAATAAACCGGTTAATTTAACTGCCTTCTAGAACAAAGCTTAACACTTCAGAGAAGATAAGCACACCATTGTATAAATTGTAGTGATCAGGAGACCAAAAAAGAAGGAACATTTAAATTGTTGAAAGAACAGTGTTGAAGATGTCTTTTGCACTAATGAAGAGGCAAATACTTTTATTTTGTCATAAGTCAGCCCTTCAGGAGTTAATGACTGGAATGGGGCAAAAGAGGTGTTTGTAAAAATTTACTGAGCTATATGCTTTATAATATGTATTTCTGAAGTACTGAATACTTCCATGAGAAGACAAAAGAATTACAGCAAATACCCATTTACTATACAGAGTGGCAAACATGCCACCACTGAATGAAAAGGAGTTAGCAGTACTGAGCATCAGCACTTTATGTAAAGCTTGTGGAGTCCTAAGGGAGAGGAAATGCCTTAACAACCCCGGTGCAAATCACCCTACTGAACTGGTTCAAGCTAGTTTCCAGTAGTTTGTTTCCACTGATATATTTAGTGACTGCATGGTTTTCTAATTTAGGGCGACTTACAAAGCTGTACTTAGACACTTGTTTTCTACTATCCACACCCTATACCCCTTATTGTGTTTCTTCAAATTCTCTTATTCTTTCAGTTTCTAAAAACTGATTTACCACTATATCTTGGAAAATTTTATATTTAGCACTGTGAGCTCCTTCAGAAACAGCAGCTAGATACAAAAGAATAAAAACATCAAAAAGGCAAGCATATAAGCTCACCTAAGCAAAAAACTTCAGCTGCCTAAATCTAAAATAATCCTGGACACCCAGAGAGATACCTCTAGGGCAGCACATAAACAGATGCTGCTCAGTGTCACAGAAAACAAAGCCATGAACAGCTTCCAGATTCCTGTGTGTTGGCTTTGGTGGCAAACCTGACCTCTGAAGTACCCAGCAGTCTTCCACTCCGCACTCTACTCAAATAATTCAGCTTCACATCCTATTTGTTTCTCCAAAGACAATCTTTTCATCAGAAATGAGAGAATAAAGTTTCAAGTAATCAAAACAAATTCTGAGTTTTTTGCTTGTTTGGTATGTGTGTGTGTGCGTATGTATGTGTGTATTTGCTACCAAGAGCATAAACTATAACTGGAATAGCTGTCTACAAAGCATCATAAAATGCTCTTAGTGACCATGTTGTAATGAGGAAGAAATTCAAACACTAACAGATACTGAGTTCAGTGAAGGACAGGTGATGGAGGGGAACAGCAGGAGGACTAAATCACTAATATATTCTTCCAAAGACATCTCCAAGTTAAACCCTTTCTCAAAGAAGCAGAATATAGGGCCATAACCTTTAAAAACTACTCTTTCCCATTCATTCAATCAATCAATAGCATAGTCATACCTTAGTGTCTTCAGGGCACTGGTTTATTGAACCCCTGAGGATAACAAAATTCAATGCTGCTCAAGTTTCTTACACAGAAGCAAAGTATTTGTATAAACCTACTTGCATTTATATCTCCTTTATACTGTACATCATTCCCAGAGGACTTACATTAACCTGACTTAATGTAAATGCTATGTAAGTACTTATTACACGATTTAGGAAAATAATGATAAGAGAAAAAGCTTACACATGTACAATACACATACTCACTTTTCCCAAATATTTTTAGCCTGCAGTTAAAAATGTAGATACAGAAGGCCAGCTATACCTGCCAGAGACATTGATCAATGCATATACAAATATGGGTCAGTTCTTTCTCCTGTTATTATTTATGATAATAACACTATAGAATATGCTTCTTATAGTATAATCATCTTCGCTCAGCATACATAGAAAATTAATTACTCATCCAAAGGGCAACATATACTGCTTTTAATTTTAAATCTCTTTTACTACCAACCCTATTTCTTTGGTGTGTTAGCTAATTTTATGTGAACTTGACATAAACTAGAGTCATCTGAGAGGGGGGAACCTCAAGAGAAAAATACCCTTACCAGACTAGCCTATAGAGAAACCTGTAGGGGTGTTTTCTTCTCTTTTCTCTCTGTTCTCTGCTCTCTCCCCTCTCACCCCAACTCCTCAACAGGGTTTCTCTGTGAAACAGTCCTGACTGTCCTGGAACTAGAGATCTGCCTGCTTTTGCCTTCTGAGTGCTGGGATTAAAGGCATGCACCCCCATGACTGACTTTTTAAAATATGGAATGGTCCAGCTCACTGTAGGTGGTACCACCTTTGGGCAGGTAGTTCTGGACTGTACAGGAAAGAAGTTTGAGCAAGCTACAAGGAGCAAAAGTCGGTAAATAAGCAACATTTCTTCATGGTTTCTGCATCAGTTCCTGCCTCCAGGTTCCTGCTCTCACTTCCCTTCCCATGCCTCCAAGTTATGTTTGGTCATGGTGTATTATTTATCACAGCAATTGAAAACTGAACCAAGATAGTTGCTGTCTAAAAATCTGACCAGTTATAGTAATTCTCTTGTAACTAGAGTACTGTGCCAGCAAGGTTACTCCTGCTTATGGCTCTCAGGAAGAATTTATGTCTTTGCATTTTCTAGCATCTAGCCCATAATTTGCTCCCACATGCTAAACCACTGGCACAGCATTTTCTCTCTGTGACTCTTTATCACATGGCCTCCTTCTCTTCTAACTGCAATCTCCTTTCAAAAGGACACTTCTGACTACATTTAGAGTCTACCTGGACACTCAAGTATACACTCCTCATCATAACATCCTTAATTTAATCAGAAGCTATTATGAATATCCAGGTACAGGATTGATGCAAACATATGCCTTTATTTCTCCTGAATAAATGATTAGAAATATCTAAAAATGACAAATCAAGATGGTGAGTATATAATGTTTGAGGAGTTATCAAACTATTTTCCAAAGTGATTATTATTTCACACTCTTACAAGCAACACAAGATGTCTATACATTTTCAACAATACTTCATATTGTCAACTTTTCATTTTAAGCACTTTAGGGAATTGATAGCATATGTGCATATGTCCTAAATACTCTAATGTGTATACACCTGATGATGGATGACACTGAACGTCTTTTCATATGCTGATGGTCATTTATATATCTTTATTAGAAAATTGTTTACTAAGATGTTTTGCCTATTTAAAAAACTTTAGGTAGTATGTCTTTTTATTACTGAATTGTAAGTTTTTTATTCTCCAGTCTGATACAAGCCTTTGTCCTATGTATGCTGCTATGATTTGAATGTGCCCCTTAAAGTTCATGTGCTTAATCCTCAATGTCGTAATGGTGAGAGGTAATTAGGTTAATGGATCAATATCTTTACCATGGGAGTGGGTTTGTTATTTCAGGATTAAGTTTCTGATAAAAGGGTGAAAATAACCAACCTCTCTCTTTCTCTCTCTGCTCCATCATCAATGTCATGCTTTCACCATGATATGACACTGTAATAAGGAGGCCCTTGCCAGAGGCAATCCCCTGTGAATTTTGCCTCCATAACTATCAAAAAATAAACCTCAATTTTGAATAAATTATTCAGTTTCAGCATTTTCTTCCAGTCGGTGGCTTTTTGTTTTCTTTAAAATATCTTTTCAAAAAGTTCAGGACTTGATGAAGTCTGACTTATCATTTTTTTCCTCTTACACCTCATGCTTTTGAATATTCTAAGATACCATTTTCTATTCAAGGTCACAAAGATTTTCTTAAAATTCCCAAGTAGCTTTTATGCACAGGCAAAGCTGAGAACTACTAGTCTGTGGGGAATGTGACCTAGCTTTTTAAATTTATCCTGAGTTTCTGCCAGAGAAAATTAGAGCACTAAAAGCAAATTAGGAATATAGTTAACTGGAAAAACAAGGGTACAATCAAGATCCATAGGACATTTTTTCTGAAGTGACCAGCTTCCAAGCTTAATCGTCTGTCAAGAGCCAGAATAAATGAGCTGGAAAAACAGTAGAGCCAGAGGTGTTTTACGTGTCACCTTCCACAAGGTGGAAGGAGGAAGCCAAAACTGTCCCTTCCCTCTGTGGGAAACAGCATACCTACATACTGATAAAACGGGAAAAAATTATTACTCTTCCATGTTGGGGTGAGAGTCACCATTTTTGAAGCTACCATTTTAAATAAACTAAGGTGGTAGTAATAATATTTGTTCAAACTTTGCTTCCAACAGGGATCAGACAGACTTAGCTTTCATTCAATTGAGGAGATGTCAGGAACACCAAATAGATTCAAGTTTCCCTAGAATCCTAGACAAAGTGGGTCTGTTTCTTAGCTGTGGACAGGAGGCTACTTTCTAGATGTTATATTTAGCATAAAGGAATCTCAAACACAGCTTCATGCAAAATATATAGTATGTCCCAGTAGGTATAACCACAAAGCAGAGGGTCAGAAGGGAGTATCCTTAAGAGGGTTCAGCAGCATAGAGGGGCCAATTGTGTAGCCAAATTGACAACCCAAACCAGTTGAATTAGCTATTTAATGAGCCTTTGTTTCTCTTCTTCCTAGCAAATCTATACCTGGGGAGAAAAACATGCTGCCTATTTCATGACAACTCTGAACTGCTAGCCCACATCACATAAAAGTAACAACAGAGTTAATGTTTTGGGGAGGTTTGTGTACAAAAGAAAATGTTAGTCTGACTTTCTAGATCCAATGGCAAAGAGTAAGGCCTCTTCCTTGCACACCATAGCTACAGCTTCCTGAGAGAACGTGTAGATGAAAGCACTAGCTTCTAGATCCAGATGATAGGACTAAATTACCAGCCTCAATGCATCTTTTGCTTAATGTCTTTAAGCCTTAGTTTCCTCTTTTATAAAGAGATAATAATAATAACTACAAATACATTATAAGGATTAAAGGTGATAATCTATGTGAAAATGTTTAGCATAATACTCGGCACATATAGATGATTTTTCTTTATCACTACACTTTATAGACTAGCATTAAAACATAGCCATCCTCAGTAAAACCAGAAATAAAAGTACCTTTTCTGAAGCCAGTGTCTGTGAAGAAATTGATTTTATTTTTGCTACTAGATACAAATTTAATTGATTTTATTTTTGCTACTAGATACAAATTTATTGGTAAGACAAAAGACACTATCTATGCTATGATTCCATTGGTTGCTGGTCACTATAAGAGCCTCTGAAATGATGCGTCTTTCCTCAACAAATGTGGCCTTTCTACTGCATAAGTCAGCTTGCTCTATACTCACACTCCACTTGTATTTGTCTTTATCTCAGGGCCTACAATCTATCTTTCAGAAGAAATCTATAGTGTAGGATGAGGTACCATGAAGATCTATAACCCAAGTTGTTTTTTTTTTCTGGGGGGGTGTGTTGGTTCTATCTTTAGAGAATTGATATAATGAAGTTCAGGTCTTGAGCTCAGTTTCTCAAAGTTAGCAGCAGATCCAGCATGAGAAAGGTCCCTTGGATAAGGTCTCTGATCTTATTCATCTTTTATGAAGCACAAAGCATCATAAAACAGAAAAGATAGTCTCTTATCTGATTTCTATCTTTATCAGTGGAGGTCTAATTCTTCAGGTGCAATAGACGCTACACAAGATAGCAGAAAACCGGGATGTGAAGATGTGTTTTTGCCTAGAACTAGAAAGCAGAAAGGCTCTAACCCAATTCAAACAGAATGAGTCTTTTCTTATCTATTAGCCAACTTGGTAGAGAGTTCTTTGCATTCACTGGGACCCCAAGGGGAAGGGAAAAAAGATGGATCACCTTTTAGAATAATAAATACTGGCCATTCCATAATCCTACTTATATCCCTAATTAGTAATAATATATTGAAACCAAGTTACAACAACCAAGAAACAGTCTTATGATCTGCATTTATACAATTATAATTATACTATGCTTAAAGACAATAACGAGAGAAACCAGGCCAAGTCTGTAATACTGCATGATTCTATTCATACAAAGTATGAATCTATGCACAACCAAAGTTTGCTATTAGAAATCAGTGCTGTGGCTGCTCCTAGGGCATCAGGAATTGGGAAAGGAAGATGGGTCTTTTGGAATACTGAAATGTTTTGATTCCTGATCAGGGAGCTGGTTACATAGGTGTATTCTGTTTGTGAAAATGTACTAAGCTACAAACTTATCATATGTTTGTTTTTCTTCTATGACAGTGGTTCTTAACCCAGGGTTGAATGACCTTTTACAGGGGTCATTTAAGACCATCAGAAAATATAGATATTTACAATACAATTCCTAACAGTAGCAAAATTACAGTTATAAAGTAGAAATGAAAATAATTTTATGGTTGGGATCACCACAACATGAGGAACTATATTAAAAGGATGAAGCATCAGGAATGTTGAGAACCACTGTTCTATGAAGTATCATAAACAATCCTGAGAATTTTTCTTTACATCATCAATGTAAGAGCACAGCTTACAAAGGTCAACCCTGAGGTCCTGGTTAGTAATGTTATTAATGGAAGGATTTTTCTTTCTAGAGGTTAACATGCCCCAGGTCTCTGGTGAAATGTAGATGGGTACTTGAGGAACCAGGAATACTAACATCTTTGATATCTGGCTATTGCTATGACAGACTTCTCTGAGATGTGGAGAGGCTACAAATCTCTCTCAGCTATTTTCTCTCTGTGATGAAGTAATGAAGAACGTCCCCCATAGTCTTGGACATTTGAGCACTTGATCCCCAGCTGTTGGTGCTATTTGGGATGTTTAGGTGCTGCAGCCTTGCTGGAGGAACTAGTCATTGCGGTGTGCTTTGAGAGAAAAGGCTCACTCCACTTCCAGTTTAATCTCTGCTTCATACTTGCATGAGAGATGTGAATTCTCAGCTCCCTGCTCCTGCCACCATGCTTGATGTCGTCTGCCATGCTTCTCCACCATTATGGACTCTTATTGCTCTACAACCATATGTCCAATAAGCCCTTCTTTCTATAAGGTGCCTTTCGCCATATTGTTTTATCACAACAACAGAAAAGGAACTAATACAGTCCAAAACTAGAAAAAAAGGAAGCTGACAGACTGCCTGAAATTGAGTTAGGCAAACACCTCTCATGGAAGTACTTTTCTCAGATGAACAGAGAAAATGGAGGCAGAAACCACCAGTTTTGCAGGGCTGTTTAAGACAGCCTAAGCAAGCTGGGTGGTGGTGGCACATACCTTTAATCCCAGCACTCAGGAGGCAGAAGCAGGTGGATCTCTGTGAGTTCGAGGCCAGCCTAGTCTACAAGAGCTAGTTCCAGGACAGATAGGACTATTACACAGAAGAAACGCTGTCTCAAAAAAACAGTCTAAGCAGGTGTCAAGGTCACAAAGAGCAAAAGGGATTACAGCTAAGAGTCCATCTAAAAAAGTTATTTCAGTCACAGAAACATACATTACTGTGTGTTACAGAGAACTTCAGATTAGCAATAAGTAAGCTAAAGCAGATGCTGGAAACCACAGAGATGGCACTAAGTGCCCCGAACAGCAGGGTCACAACAGACTGTCAGTGAGTGTTGACAGGAGTTAGCTTTCCCTCTTTTTCAGATGTTATACCCTCAATACCCCACCTCTAAACACAGAGCCTGCCTCTTCATAGATGCAGTTAAATACAGAATAGTACTCAGTCTTTTGTTCAGGCCAGTAAAAATGGAAGAAATCCTGTACTACTTCCAAGTCTAATCAAACCTGAAACACTGTCCAATGTTAAGAACTAGGAAATTGATTAAGAGCTACAACCACATCAATGACAATTCTGATTATTAAACTATTTTCTCACTTAGCCTCTAATCTTAATACTGGATGTTGTCATCTAGAAGTCAGTAAATAAATAGCTGTATACATCCTCTCCCTGTGACATTCACTTTCTGGAAATTCTCTGGGGAATGTCAGATATGGTATTTGTGGTGGTCACAGATTTGCATGCTTTGTCATTAGGGAGTGGCACTGCTTGAGTGGGATTAGGAGGTGTGATCTTGCTGGAGTAGATTTGGCCTTTTTGGAGGAAGTATGTCACTGGGGGTGGGCTTCATGCTTTTAAAAGACCAAGTCAGTCCTAGTCTCTTTATTTTCCTGCTGTCTGTCGATTTGGATGTAGGCCTCTCAGCTGCTTCTCCAGCACCATGTCTGCCTGTGTGGCACCATGCTCCCCACCAGATGAAAATGGACTAAATCTCTGAAACTATAAGCAAGCTCCAATTAAATACTTTCTTTTATAAAAGCTGCTGTGGTCATGGTATCTTTTCACAGCAATACAACATGGATTAAGACTACTACTTTGTACAGTATTCAGGGTCTCTACTAGCATTTATAACCAAGTCTCATGAAAGAATGACTCCACTGAGAGCTTAAGAAAGGGGGGTTCCTGAGTTCCAAAGAGGCTAGTTCCAGTACTAATAGGAAAAGGGGTATTTGACAAAAATGTCTTAAGTTAATGACAATTATTTTCAGCTTTTCTTAGTTCAAATTTCTCAATCTATATGCAATAAATTAAGTAACAATCAAGTTTCAAAAAGCAGTAAGGTGTCCATGCTGAGAATAACAAAATCTTGGAGTCCAACTGGATAAGACAGAAGTTAGAAAGAAAACTAAATTCAAAATATAAACATATAGGAATTGGTAAGGGAACTAGATGAGGAAAACATGACACAACACTAAAGATCCCTAGGTCCCAAGAGTTTTGCAAAGCACAAAGGAAGCTCCCAGAACAGTAGCAATACATAAAGCTTATGGTTAATGGTGTTGATCCACGGCTGTGTCTTCCCAGGATTATCAATTCAGCTAGGTTAAACCGTTTGCCACTTCAAATATTCTTTTTCTTTAAGACTATGTGGTATAGAATGGTCAGTGGAAAACCTGCTAAGTGAAAGAAAATGTTCTTTCTCTTATTTACGAAGCTGTGCTACTGCTTCAGCCAAGAACCTTTGTGGCAAGGGACATATATCCATATACCTTTTTAAAGAGTCTTCCTGAGTCCTCACTGACTTGAACAAATCGAGGAATTATATTATTCAGGTAGATGTCACTCAGGGTGGTATGATCCCTGCTCTCCCGCTTCACTTGGTTTAAGAGGAGGTTCCAGCAGTTTACTGGAGAGAGGACATTCTGGTCTTTCCTGCAGAGAAATGGAAGAAAAAAATTAATGTTAGTAAGCAGGCAGGGCCAGCAGCTATGATGATAGTACATATCACAAAAATCACAGTAATCAAAGCAGAAGCAGAAACAAAGCTATCTTCCCTAAAGCCTACTGCTATGATTTGAATGGGAAATGCTCCCTGCCTCAGGCACATATATTTTTGTACTTTCTGTACCCCAGCTACTATTTGGGAAGGTTGAACCTAGCTGGAGGAAGAGGGTTGCTGCAGGAATGAGCCTTAAGGGGTATAGGCCAATTCATTTTAATGATTAGAAAACTGAAGCTCACAGGAATTGCCATTCTCTCACATCAATAAAAAGCAAGGGGAAGTCAGAGACCACAGTTCTGTATTGTCTGGCTAGAATCCATCAGACTGTCTCTCCACAGTCCACATCTTAGAGTTATGTCATCTGGTCATCAAAGTTAAAGAGTTTATCTATCAGAGGGGCTAGAGGGATGGCTCAGTGGTTAAGGGACTGGCTGCTCATGCAGAAGACCTGAGTTCAGTTCCTAAGGCCCACAACAGGTAGGTCACAACCACTCCTAGCTCAGACTCCAGGGGATCAGATCCCTCTCCTCACATCCATGGGCACCTGCACTCATGTATATAAACCCACACATGTACACATACACATAATTAAAAATAATTTTAAAATTATCTTATCAGAGACAAAAATCTATGGAATACTACAGACTAAAACCTCTACAAGTTTGCCCACAATAGGATTCCACAGAAACAACGTTGAAGATATCTGCCATGAAAAAATTCACAGAAGACTCTCTAGTTCCATGTAACACATATAAAGAGGGTTTTTTTGGACAGCACTGACTAAGTCATTATCTCAAGTCCCATATAATTAAGAAAACAACTATATTTGAATATATGTATTCCTAACATTCATGCTTTGGTAGAGCCATAAAGTTCTAAGTCTTTATTCAAATGAAAACGTGATTCCCAAAGCATATCAATTACCTGCTCTGTCTGCAGTACTAATCTGAACAGATAGATAGCTATAGATCTTGAAGTTGGGTTTCTTTTAGGAGAGAAAAGAGAAGTAGGATTCTTTTTTTATGGCGCCCTTTACATTGCTGTTTAAATCCCACAACTAGTCAAAAGGTGAGCTGCAACACAATTCAGGTTGGAAAATAAGCAAGACAATGAGGCATTTTTTCATAGCGGTGTAGCAAGGCCCTACAGAGCAGGAAGCTCTACTGGAAGGGCGCACAGGAAGGCTCTGCTGAAGTGGCTTCCTGCTCTAGTAGTTTTGCAGGCTTCTTTGATTTGGAGTCGATAAAACTGAGGGAACTTCATTTGGTTAGGAGATTAAAATTTGTCTTTATATCTTTTCCATCTAGCATTTGTTAGTACAATGTCTCTGCTTTCCCTGTTCTTCACCCGCACCCTACCCCCAGTCTCAGGCTGTATAATGCCAGAACATCTAAAGAAAGGGGTATGCATCCCTTAGGAATATACTGAACACAGCTGTGAACCTCTTTAAATACTAATCCCTAAAAAGCAGACAAACTATCCAAAAGTATTTTTCTTATTTAAAAAAAAAAATTCAGGAAGATCAAGAAAATACCACACTGTGTTGCAGAAGAGATGACTAATCAAAAGAAAGGAAACCCAGAAAGTCATAAGCCAGTGTGCACCTAGAGAAGGGATTATCCTACAAACATACTGGACAAAATAAACCCATGGTACTGAATCATGAACATTAATCTGAAGACACAAGCCCAGTTTTTCTTCCTCAATAGAGATTAAATCTATGGATGCTCAAACACTTAACAACAGATGGCTAGAAGGATTTCTAAGATGGCCAAGGAAAAAACAGCTCCATAATCATAAAATCTCTACATTATATATTACCACACCCCTCATATTTCCTATGGTTGTTTCAATAAACTCACATACAAAATCAGCACTTGTCCCATCAATTTTCTACCAGCTCATCTACAAAATGGACAGTACCCCATCGAGCTCCTGAAAGATCTTCAGTAGATCACTGCTAAGTTCCCAGAAGCTCCTCCAGTTGGGAATGGCAGTTAATTAATAACATCTACATTTGTGGCTCTGCAGAGCATAAGTTTGTTGTTAGTGGATGGCTTGAGTTTCTGCAAGGCTGTACTGAGGTTTCATTCTGGGTCCACAATCTATTATTTGTTCTTTCTCAAGGCTGTTGTAGATCAGCTGAGATGATGGATGCAAGAGAACTTTAGCAACACAAACACTATGCAAATGTGAGAAATATTATTATTTTCATTTCCAAACAAATGAAGACTTAGTTTTCATCCATTTCCAACATATTCCTCAACAGGCACTGGGCCACAGCCAAGAAGGCAGCCTGCTAAAAGTGCATAACCCTTAGCAAATCACAGTTGGGATAAGACTGTGACAGGCAATTAACCAAGCAGCTGTATGTGTCTGGGAAGACATGAGAGATATACCAAAAGGGAAGCAGACTTCAGTACTCCACTATAGTTTCCCAAAGAGACAAGGTAGAACAATAGTCCTGTGTTCCTCAGTGGGCACTGGGTGCTGAGGTTAACAAAGAATTCAAAGGGAGCCCAGAATCCCAGAAGCACCAGCAACTTCCAAAGCTCCATAGAAGAATCCCTCTCAGACCTGCCAATTTCTAAAAAGCTGGCAATTATCAATGCATCTAAGAATATAATTTCTCACTTTGAGATAACAGTTCTGCAATGACAGACTAAACTCTGAATGAGTTAAATTCATCATTCAGTATATGTTATTAAGTATCCAATGAGAAAGATTAAAAAAAAAACAGGTATATGCATGATAAAGGAACTCATTTAGTGATGGTTTGACAGCAAACTAGTGATAAGAAAGAAGCTGAATGCAAGAAATAAAATAAATAAAAAATGCAACTTAAATTCCCTCCTGGCACTTTGATTAAAATGAAATGAAGTGAAGCAGTCAAAGAGATTATTTTATTCAGATGAGTGTTATTAGCCTTTCTGGCTTATTTTCTTTATTATGCATTTTGCTGATGCTGACAGAAACAGGCAACCTCGATAGAGGAAAAGCTGCAGCGGATTTGTGGTCTGACGGCGCTGTGCATAAAATCAGACCCTTGCTGACCCAGATAAGCCAGAGGATGGATTGGATTTGCTAGGGAAGGTGTTAAAAAAGAGAGATTTTAAAAATCAAATCACCACGGCAGAAACTGACTTAAAAAGATTCTGCCTATAATGGTAGCTGCTGGTTGTGTGTCACAGTAGTACAGCGGCAGCCTGAAGGTACCTTTCAAAGACAAGCGGGTAGACAGGGGGTGGGTACATTTCTCTGGATTTATCACAGCTGTGGCTTCAGCTCTGCCAACAATGAGATCAGAGTAGGAAAGCTTAGAGACAGGAACAGAGAAGTACCAAAAGCAAATCCAATATACACTATGTGTGAAGAAACAAGCTTTCAAAATTTCTAATTAGAGCCACATACTTGCCTAGACAGATGATTAGAAAGGATTCAATAAGCTGTCTACATGTCTTACTTAAAACAATCTAACTGCCCCCTCTAATCAGGTTTGGGGAAAGAGCTAGAGCAAATGGGATTCTTGTAGCTCTGGAGCAGTCCCATGGAGCTTAGCTATAACCTTGGGAGAGAGGCATGCTTTCCTTTCCCTCCTTCCAAACTAGGAATCTGCTTTGAAGTAGACAACTGAACCAATAGTGTCTTACACATCTGCTAAATGTTTAGCAACCACTTACTGAGTGCATATGAGACCATAGTTCTTTTGGGTTAAAACAGAGAACTAAGCAAGGTCCTAAATATGATCCAACAGAGACTCTGCCTTCCCTTCAACCACTCCACAGCACCCTGACCTCACGGGAGAGGAGACAGCGGGAGGCTCTTCCCATCATCCAAAACAGTTCAGTGGGTACCCTGAGAACAAACATGAGGTCTACTCCAAACCCAATCTCTGCCATCCCAAGCTCTTGCCTAGATTTCTGACATCTTATTTCTGGTTCCTTCTGATTTTCCAATCTCTTTTTATTTCATTCATTCACTCAACAAAAAATGAGTAGTTAACAATGTGCCAAACCCTGTTCTGTGGACTAGGGCTAAAAAAGGTTCATCATTCTTGTTTCTTCTATCAATCCATATTTGTGGACTTCTTAGATCTAAAACATGGCTTCTTCCTCCTAAACTGTCCTTGTAGGTGAAACCCTCATCTTGTTTATATTGGTTTTGCTGTTTGTGTATATATAGAAGAGCCCATTGAGAAACCCTCATTTGACTAAATTAGAAGATCTGTCTTTTCACAGCCTTCTTTATGACTTCTGCAGACCTGGAGTTTTCCCCTTCTTTACTCAACTCTCCTTGTATACTATAGCTATGATCTAAATACTGGTGAACATAAACGATGAACTCAACTTCTGTCATTTGAACGTTAAACATACCACTCTCAAGGCACACCAAAATAATCAATGATCAATACTATACATAGTTTATTCCTACAATCCCAGAATCTGGAGGGTAGAGGCAGGAAAATTGCTGCAAGTTCCAGGCTAGCTAGAACCATACAATGAGACCCTGACTCAAAAAATATAGCGACACATCAAAAAAATAGTCAACAGAATTAAAATATAGCAAGAAAAAGATACAGCAAAGATATGAGCAATGACCAAAGACACAAAATCATTTGGCTTCTCAACTGAAAAAGTTTATAATCATTGCTATTGAATCAGTTGGATCCACATGTTCTATATATGAAAATCTGTGAACAATTATACAATTATATCTTTAGTTTTTCCCTCTCTAGTTAATTAATATGTCACCAGAAGCCTTGCAAGTAATGACAATTATATAGAGAAAATCACAGATGTGTTAGCAGATTTTTAAAATAAATAAAACCTTGGAAGATGGTTGAGACACACTGCCTGGCTCAGTTCTGGTCATTCACACTAGAGAAAAAAATACCTACATGTACCAAAATAGAATGGCATCATTCTGAAATTCACACACTATTTCAAATCATCAAATGCTCCCTTTAGGAGCAGACATCTTCCAGGCACCAGACACAAGTACAGAAATTTGATGTATAGCCAGTAAGTTACTAATTTCCAGCCAGAAGGAGTTATGCATGTCAAGTACTGACAACGCACTGGTAAAAAGGGCATCCATAAGGGTACGCCCCTTTTCTAAATACATGTTCTTGGGACAAGGAGTCCCTTTATACGACTCATGATAACAATGAGGAAAATAGTTTGAAACCAAAGATAAATGGAACAAAGCCATACAGTCCTCAGAGTAGCTTCATATACCATTACTACTTCTCATATGTTGTATCTCATGTTTATTTTCTGAGTAGCTGCTGAGTAACTGAATATGTATCCCCATGGGCTTGTGTGCTCCAAACCTAGACATATTAATAGCCAGGTTAATACTTCATTAGTGAAACTTTAAAGGGCTGGGTAGTATAAGAATGTTCTAGTCAGTTTCCAGGTTAGTAGGCCAGATTTTGAGTTTAGTTCCTTGTGGAATTTGGATGAATAATGACTCTATTCCAGCAAGGAAGTATTTTGTATAAAGCACCCTAAGACCCAGATTCAGCTGCCACTTGATAGCCAGGTAATCTTAAGTGGCAAATGTACTGTGGGCTTCACATTTTCTTTTCCTGTTTAAAAATATAAAAGGAAACAACAGATCTAATGCCTAACTCATCTGACTCCTGTTATCATTAAATCAAAGTGATGTTCATATAAAAGCTTTATTCACAGGAAGTATTCTCCAGCCATGATTCAGTATCACCATCACTTATTACTTTAACAACTGTTATTACTACTTGACAGCCCACTAAATGAATTTGAATTTGCACTCACAAAACAGCACCAGTAAAGTTGTAATTTTCTTTTTTTTTATTAAACTCTTTTTTAAATTTATTTATTTTTATTTTATGTGCATTAGCGTTTTGCTTGCATATATGTCTGTGTGAGGGTATTGGGTCCCCTGGAACTGGAGTTACAGGCAGTTGTGAGCTGCATGTGGTTGCTGGGAATTGAACTCAGGACCTGTGAAAGAAACAGTGCTCTTAACCGCTGAGCCATCTCTCCAGCCCATAAAGTTGTAATTTTCCTAAAGACAAACACACCTCAAATTTCTCAGGTCTTCTCCTGAATATTACTATCAATTACGTTTGCTACATTTAGACTATGTCAGTGCACTAAATAGGAATATGTTTAGCTACTACTAACATATCACCTTGTTCTAGGGAAATTCCAAGGTCAGTAAATCTGTTGCATCCAACCTTGCCCAGACTTGACAGGGAAAAAGTTTAAAGAATAAAGAGAAAAGCCAGAGGGTACAAAAAATAGAATCATGCAATTTCAGGAGTAGAAGAAACTTTCAAGATGGTGTAGAGTCTAAACCAAACCTATCATTTTCCATGGGAGGAAAATGATACTCAGGGATCTTGAGGTCACCCAAATAGTGGTGGAACAAGACAAGGGTCCAGGTCTCTTGACTGGCAGCCATTTTCTTAGTGTGGTGGATGCTATATTTCAGTCAAAACGCCTGAGTTAGTGTCTACAAAGACCTAGTGCTGAAAGAGTTAATGGACAATGCTTGGCTCCCCAGAGCACAGAGCTATTCTAAGACAACACATAACAGGAATACCAAGGGTCCATGAACCCAGAGGGAGCAAAGCTGCTGGTGACTAGCAGCGCCAGAAAACATGTTGACACACTGCATGTGGTTATACATGAAAGGCAAGTGAAGAGAAAACAGTTTTGAATCCCACCCATTCTAATTTGGGACTGGCTCCTAGGCACCTACCGGAGGGTTGTGCCATACCCGGCCACTCTGTAAAAGGACCTTTCAGTTCCTTCATTCTCTATTCTGTGGCTTTAGTTAAAATGTTTTCTGCTGTATAAGAACCATAACAGACATTTTAAAAAGAAAACTGTTACAGCACAGTAAGATCCAGGAGTCACTGTAGATGATTTGGGTCATTTTAAAATGGAAGATTCTCAATCTGGATTTAAATCCTACTATCGACCATTTCTAAGCAAGCATGTAAACTGCAACTTTCAAAAGCCAGTTTCTCTAAGTGACCTTGCAACAACAGAATCACCTGGATGCTTGCTTAATCTGTGAACTGGAGTAATGCCCAGGAACCCTCCTTTTAAAATAAGTATTTCAGGTAATTTTGCACACTGCAAAAACACTTTAGAACTAATGTTCTTTTAGGAATGTTTTTCAGTCAATGGAAGAGGAGTCACTAATATAGCTAAAATAATGATTAATTTAAAACTAGCCTTCTTCTCCCCAACCCCCAATACCTAGAAAACAGTAGAGCAGAATAACAAAAACACCACACAACAAGTGTGGTCAGTAGAAAGCATCCTGGAGCTGGCAAGATGGCTCAGTGACTAAGAGTAAGTATTGCTTTGTAAAGGACCCACATTTAGATCCCAGTACCCATGCCAGGCAGCTCACAACCACCTGTAACTCCAGCTCCAAGGGATCTAATGTCCACACACAGACACATAACTCAGTAATATTTTTTTTTCAAAAAACAAGATATCAGTATATACTATATATAGAAAAATTTATCTTCATTTTTGAAAGAGATGTTCTTGGTTAATAATATAAATGCACATTGTCTTGTATTTTTCTGCTCTTTTGTTGATTTGCTTCATTCTCCTAGTTGTTTGTTTTAATCAGGATCTCACTATGTAGCCCAGGCTAGTTTATAATTCATGTTCCCCTGCCTCAGTTTCTCAAGTATGTGGATTACAGTTGTGCACAACCATGGCTGGCATATTTGTCTATTTGTATGAGTAGACCTGTGTGTTCCAGCTTATAATACAGGTTAGAAGTCTAAGACAATGTCCTAAATTCAAGGAGATGGTCAGATACCCAAGCCCTTTTAAAAATCTAAAAATTCTCTTCAAAGTATTTTCTTCCAAAGACGGAAGTGAGGGAGAAAGGAGGAAGAAAGAAAATGAATTGAGGGGAGAGGCGCTGGGAAGAGGACTAACTGGGTAAGAAGCACTTGATGTGCAAGTGCAAGGTCCTGAGTTCAGATCCCCAGCACGCACGCACACATACACACACACACACACACAAACACACACATGAGGATGGCGATGCACATCTGTACCCCAATATTGGGGAAAAGACAGGTAGAGAAAGAAGGATTCTGGGAGTTTGTTTAACCAGCTAGTCTAGCCAAGGTCAAGTTCTAGGTGAGAGAACTTGTCTTTAAAAAGCAAAACAAAATAACAGGTACCAAGGGATAAAGGAAAACACTAATATTGATCTCTGGCCTTCATATGCTTATGTATGGAGGTGCACACCACCAACACACACATACACACACACACAAAGGAATTGGAAGGAGAGAGAAAGCTAGGACAGTATTTGAACACAAACTTCCTAATTTCCATGTAAATAAAGAATTCCCTCAACTTCTGGAAGCCATTCCCTGAGAACCTCTTTTCAGGACAATCCTTAGAAGTGTTTAGCATTCTGGTCACACTGGGCATCCCATAATTACTACATTTTACACTATCTTCTTCCTGACACTCTACAGTTGACAGCCACCATCTTTGTTGTGCATCTGAATAATAAATAGTCCCACTATGTGGATTTCTTCTCATATTTACAATGACTAGAAATGCTGAGCTAAACAAACTTCTAAGGAACATGGAAAGAAAGAGGTTAGCAAGTTCCAAGAAGAAAGATTTTGAAAATGATGATGTAGACACAAGTTACTTGTTTCCTAAGTGACATGCTTGATATCTACAGGAAGTTCCTACACACACTAGGCAAGGCAGGCAGGCAGGCAGGCAGCCAGCAGAACTGGCTCCTTTTTGCATCCTGATGGATAAAATCAATAGAAGAACACCATCATTCTTAAGTGGATAACTTCTTGACCACTGACAGAAGTTGAACCTCATCTCCTTTACATGATCAAAAGGACACAAATTCCTTAGCCCTAAATAGAAGATTCAGAAGCAAGCACCGCAATTAAAAAAATGTCAGCATCTCCAGCGTGGTTGTCAATAGAGCCATATAAATAGCTTAAACCCATGAACATGGAGGGAATGAAAATGGAGCGAAAGATTTAGGAACTAGTCTTTTCTAAGGAAAGCATACAAAGAAAAAGGGAAAGTGATGAGGGATTATGAGGAAAGACGCAAGGGGAAATGAAGGAACTGAGAAGATAGAAAAACCAAACCCTAAAACTATTCTAAAATTTCCTGATCCTTTTTTTAGCAATTTGTTTTTAGGCTGTAGAAATTAGCACAGCATCTGAAAAGTTGAGCCCATATGCATTTGAATTTAGGCTGCAGGAAGATTCAGAACAGCTGGAAACAGCAGCAATGTCCAGGTTACAGGTATCTGGAGGAAAAAGAAATAGAATGAGTGTGTGGGAGGTGGAGGGATGAGGATTAAGTAAGGCATTGGAAGGAGAATCCTAAAGTCATCTTCAGAGAGAAGGACAATAACCAGGTCAGAATTAGTGTAACAGTTGTTGAAGAAGCCAGTCTGTCTGGGTAAGAAAGCCAGCAAGGAAAACTAAGGGGCATTAGAACAAAGAGGTAGGAACAGTCTAGCAGCCAGGGTTAAAATTCTGCAGGGTTGGTTATCTACAGAAGAATGCCCTAGACCAGATCAAGATAGCAAGGTCCTGCACCATGTGACATGAGCTGATGGTAAATGGTCTACACGATCACAGCACACACCTGAGATAAAAACTGGATTCTGGTTCTGGTCCCCTAACTGTAAAAGAAGTGACTGCCCAGATGGGAAGGGAGAAGGTAAGTAGAGTCATCCAAAGAGAAACTGGCAGGGGCCCACATCCATAAACAGAAACAGGGAGACAAATCCACAGACAGCTCTTGAGTAATTCATCATCTGACTTATGTGACCCCATTGCTGACTTTCACTAATATCCTGACATAACCTATGGATGACCATGTCCCTTGTTTTTTCTTAAGCATTTTTTCTTTTCCTTTTCTTTTCGGTTTTTGAGACAGTTTCTCTGTGTAGCCCTGGTTGTCCTGGAACTCATTCTGTAGACCAGGCTGGCCTCAAAAATCAGAGCTCTGATACAGAGCACTGTCTCTCAGCGCTGAGATAAAGGTGTGCGCCACCACACATGGCGCTTGCTTAAGTTATTTTGATCTCTGGTCAAGAAAACAATTTGGAAGCAAGAATTTTAATTAAGTTCTCAACCTGGAGAAAAAAAATTAAATATAAACAGAATTGTATTTCAAATAAATAATATGACTACAGTGAAAGTCTGAGTTTGAGGGAGAAAGCACTAAGGAACAACTTCTTGAATACAATTTTGGCTGGAAACAAAAACTTGAACACTCTAAGCCATTATAAAAACTGAGTCAGTATTTTCAAAAGTGTGAGTTAGCAATTACGAAACTACGCTCTGTCTACAGTCTAGGATAGAATAACTAATTAAATATATTATGGCTAATAGGACTAGACTCCTCACTATTCAGAGAAGAGAATTACAAAAATGGAAAGTGGGAACATTTAAATAAAACATTTGACATCAGAACAAAACTGAAGTTTAATGTGAACTCACAGGCGTTAATATAAATAAGTAGAGATAGTGTATGGATTAATGATGGTTGAATTTAAAAGTTTTTTTTTCTTTTTACTTCACAATGGTGTCAAAGCAATAAGCATTCAGCAGAAACCATATCCTGAATTTTGAGCTTTAATTTATTCCTGGATAGCCACAGGCGGTATTACTCTGGTGATTCTGGGCAATGGCCAACTTGTGATCACAAGTATAAATAATTAATACTCCAAAGTGTGCTATATTGCTAAGTTATGGAGCTCATTAAATGAAGTGTATTAAATGCACTTTCAACTTATGATATTTCCAGCTTACTATGAATTTATCAGAATGTTATCCTATCATAAATAGAGAAGCATCTAAATATAAATGGAGAAAAGAAAGTATAAGTACATGGGTGTTGGTTTCTAGACCTACTTCTGTCTACTACCTTTGCTGACAGAGACCATAAATAGTTAAACTCCTGTAACAAATAGCATGCATAAGCAACCATTGTTTCTAGATCAAATTCCATACTAAATGCAATCAGGACTCTAAAGAAATGATTTTCTAGAGCAGAAACAAGGCAAGCTCAGGCTGATCCTGGACTATTTTACACTATAAAGAAATGAAAATAAAACATGTCATAATGACACAGGATCCAGTCTGACGTAATGCCAATAATCAAATATAAGACTCCATGAACACAGAGATAAATAAAAATGTTAAGGGCTCATAAACTACTGAAGGAAATAAAAATCCAGTGATATAAGCAACCAGACAAAAAAAATGGAAGTGATGTAAAATCATTTCCTTTTACAAAATCCCATGCAAAAAATGTATAAGGACTCAGAGAATTGGAAAAATGACTCTTTGGTAATCATCCTCCTCCTCCTAATAAAATGATTCAAGCAAGAATTATCAATAGATGATAAAACTACTGGTAATTACACATAGAATTAAAATGTCTCCATAATATGTCCTTTAATTTCAAAGCACAGGACAGACTAGCTTTAAGAGTTACATAAAAAATAAAGAAACCTGATATATAGCACTTGATCAAAGTTATTATCAGTAACAGAGCAAATCACCAACAAGTGGCATACTGAGCAAACCAAGACAATAACCCCTACAGCACTTCTACCAAAGCTTGTAACCTGAATCAAATCACAGACAGTATTATTAGAAGATTAGAAATAGCAAATTTAGTAACAATTTTTGGGTCAAATGCTTTAGAAAAATGTTATAAAGTACAAAGACTTGGAATTTATTCTCCATTAAAGGATACTTAGAGATAACTATACAATTGTGAATTTTCCTTTGCCAAAAGGACTTTTTAAACAACTGGTAAAATCTGAATGACTATGGATTAAGTATTATCATGGTGATCTTCATGTTCTGATTTTGACAATCACACTGCAACTATATTAGAAAGCAAGTATAATTTTGGCAGACACACACTGACATATTTAGGGATAAAAGAATATGTCTACAACTTATTCTGAAGTGTTTCAGGAACACAAACACGGTAAATTGCATATGAAAAGAAAAAGAAATATGTGAAGTAAATGTATGCTATGTTAACCATACTTTCTATCTGGGTAAAATGGTATATGCTACTCTTTGTATTATTCTTAAATTTTTTTCTATAATTATAAAATACAATTAAATATAAAATTAAAAATTGTCAAGGATTCCACCCTGGAAAGAAAGTGAAGCCATTTACCTTATCTCTCCTTTGTCATTAATTATATGTTACTCTGGCTTTTTTGTATAAACTGATCTCCACATGATTCTAGAACCTTGTAGAATTGATGATGAAAATGAAGCCAAGTGTTTATTCAAGTGTCTAAAAATATTCAACAATCTTGGTTCCTCGGCTTGAACTCCACGTCTTTATGGGAACACAAAAATACACATACATACACCTATACTATTTCACATTAATCAGTAACTTCCATTAATTAAAATAGTATTCCCTTCTATAGCTATGAAAATATGTTATTACCATAAAGATGCTGCTTGGCCTATTGCAGGGCAGAATATAATTGGCGGGAAAACTAAATTGAATACAGGTAGAAAGACGGCGGAATCAGGCAGACACCATGTAGCCATCCAAAAAGCAAGATGTGAGGTAACCATGAGCATTGTGGTAAAATATAAAATAATAGAAATGGGTTAATTTAAGATGTAAGAGCTAACTAGGAATATGCCCGAGCCATTCACTGGCTAAACAGTGTTGTAATTAATTACTTTTTGTGTGATTATTCGGGTCTCGGTGGCTGGGAAACAAAAGCACAGTCTCTATTTACATGGCAGCTTATTCTACTACCTATATTTCATTCCTGGCAGAGCCCTAGCATACGTGAGCACTCAGAAATGTTTGGCTAAAGAACTGGAGAAATGGTTCAACAGTTGAGAGCACTGGCTGCTCTGCTAGAGGACCTGGGTTCAATTCCCAGCACCCACACGGCAGTTCACAACTGTCTGTAACTCCAGTTCCAGGCGATCTGACACCCAGGACAAACACACATGCAGGTGAGACACCAATGCATATAAAATAAAAATAAGTTATTTAAAAATTAACAAAAAAGAACAAGCCTACTAGGATTGGTATTTATTTATTTTCTAAACTTCTGGACAGAACAGCCAGAAGTGACCTGCTTTCAGAATCATACACATTCTTAACACATCCTTAGTTCCCAAATAACAAGTGATCTTAATCAAAGATTTTCAAAACAGTTGTTTCTGGCTAAATAAAGTGGCACAAAAATTTGCCCAAATCTGATATATTGTCTTTCTTCATTTGATTAAAGGTGAGAAGCCTTCCAAACATTTGTTTGTTTATTTGTTGTATCATATACTGCATACGCATTTTTCCGTTCTGGATTTTCTAACTAGGTTGTGAAGTATAAGGGTTCTAAGCACTCATGCTTAGTACATATACCTGGAATCTGGGTGACAGAGATAAGGGAAAGGCAGCACTCAGGGTTGGGAATGTAGTTCTGAGGCAGAAGGCCTGCTTAGCATATGTGGGATCCTGGATTAGAGCTCTGGTACTATAAAAAGAGGAGGAGAAAGAAATAGAGGGGCAGAATTGAAACTGCTTTAAGTCATTCCATCTTGACCTATCTCTAACTGGTAGTGATTAATGATGTAATGGGAATCTTGCAAAATCAACACTAAGAAAGTACAAAAATAAGCTTAGAATCCAAGTAAAGGGCCATGTATCCTAGCACTCAAGCAGGAAGGAGGATCATGGGTTCAATAGTAAAACTCTGACCTAAAAATACAAATATATGTATTTATCCTAGAAAAGTGCATAACACAGAAATCTGTACATTTTAAGAATCCACACCACTTTGAAGGTACTAATGAAGAGAGTCTATGCTGTGCAGCTGTCTGAATATATTGTGGTAAGGAAGAGCACACAAGGAAGGGGCTAACAAAGTCAGAGGTGTACAAATGAGGGATATAAGGGGGAAGAAGACAGAAAATCAATATACCATTGAAGCTGAGCCTTTCTTATTGTGCTTGCCTCCCTAGGTACCTCTCAGTCTCTATTCAGAGTCCATTCAATAGTGCTTTGTGTTCTAAGGAAATCTGTCAGAGACATTTCCACCTGTACATTGCAAAATCAGTCCCTTACAACTTCCTCCTCTTGCTGAATCCCCAGGACGCTGCCTATAAATTCAAAGAATTTCAAGCATCAACAGAAACCTCAACCTCCACCCCCTAGAACTCAGTTAGGAACATCTGTTGTTTACAAAGGTTCAGACTGAGAGCTGCCAGACTTGTTCTACAGCCTCTACTTTAACACTAGAGGTTGCCAGGAAGGGATGTCTGAATTTCATGCAAGGATGCCCTGTTCCCATCACTTAAGCAGAAATAGACTAAAACAGCTCAGTATTTTACCACTGAATACAATCCCAATTTGTTCGGTTTGTTCTGATCTTGTGCACCAAAAATGTTAAGATGCAGACCTATTTCACTGATCCTTTCAGAATGTAAAACACAAGGAGCAGTAAGTTAGTAAGTAGAAGAACCAGGAGGTAGCAGAATAAAACTATCCTGCTGCAATGAAAAATCCAAATCCTACTTTTTCTCAGCCTCCTTAAATCCATCATTAACACTGAGCCCTTCCCACATGATTCCATATCTCCTCACAGTGCGATCCTTCAGCGCAGCAGAGGACTAGGGTATTAAAGTCTTTACTTCAATTACCATGGGACCAAATTTAATTGAGAACGTAATTGTGCTATCTTTTAGTTTTCTTTGGCTGAACCAAGTGTGGGTCCCTTCCTGAATATTCTGCCATCTCTCTCTTCTCAGGAACTACTAGTACCTGCTTTAAATGGTATTCTATTTTTAGATTCATGTGCCCGTGTGGATATGCACTATTATTCTCTTACAATCTGCCTGACTTTCCCCAACCAACAATAAAAAATAAAACCGTGCAGCAGAAACTGTCTTTTCTTCTTATCTTGGAAATCCTCCCACTTAACACAGTTCCCAACAAGAAGGCATGGCTTTTGTCTTTAAAAGAAAACTAGGTCAAAGACAATGCATTTAATTGGCTGTGAATTCTTAAGAATTAAAGATCCAGAGATGGAGCTACACACTGCTCTCTGGGTTTATTGCTATGCTTACAGTAGAGATTCCTGTACTATAATTTTCCTACCCCCCATGTCAAAGGACATGCCTACTGTGGAATGAAAAGCTTGAAGTGTGACCTGCTTACCCTATAGTGTCAGATCCTAGGAAGCATAGGAAGCTCTTGGAAGTCCAGCATACCCCCAGATGCTCATAAAAGCATGTTTTGCTGTTGACCCATCTATCATTCTCTATCCCAGAACAATGAAATAAACCCATTTAAGAGGAAGTGTGGCAGCTTTTAATTGGCTTCCTGAGACCAGGAATCCAGTAACTACATTTGTTGCTGCACTGGCCTGCTTGATGGTCTCCATGGAGAGCACTCCAGGACGTTAAACAGAACTGGTCTTCTACAGAAACCCCAATAGTTTCTTGCTACACTCTTCCCGTGGTGGTGGCAATTCTATCAGCTAATTTCTACTGAGTACCTACTAAGTATAGGTGCTAACTTAGTACTTCACATACCGTATTTAATCCTGAGACCAGCTCTTCAAGGTATTACTCTCCACATGTCATGGATGTGGAAACTGATGCTTAAAGGGTTAAATGACTAGCTCAAGCTATACGTAGAAGAGATCAGGTTTAGACTTAAGTTTACCTGGTTCAAAGCTTGGGAGTGTTGTTTTTCTACTAAGTTGCAAAGCATTGCAAAAGCTTTCAAGAGAATTATTTTTCAGTTCCAAAGACTGGCCAATCACCCTTGTTGATACTCAAGTTGCCTTCTTATGAACTCCTATCTACCTTTATCCTCCCAACACCTTTTTTTTTTATTAGTTCTTTGAGAGTTTTATATGTGCTTTATTCACAAGCTCCCCCCCCAACTCTTCCTAGATCTATTCTATTCTTGTCCTTATATATCCAACTTTGGATCCCTTCAAAAGAAAAAGAAAAAAACAAGACTAATCTGTGCTGTGCTGTTCAAATTTTCTTGAATGTGTGGTCTTCCACTGGAGTATGACTGACTTAACAGGGGCTACTTACAGAGAAAACTGTTCCCCCACTCTCTCCCAGCAGTTAGCAATTGCCAACAGTGTCATGGCTAAGGGAGGAATTTTGTGTCCAACTCCATCTCCATATTGGGGCTTGGGCAGGCTTAGGCTTGCACAGGTCTTGCATATGCTGTCACAACTGCTTTGAGTTCATATGTGCAGCGGTCCTGTGTCCAGAAGACATTGTTTCCTTGCAGTCATCCACTACCTCTGGCTTTGATACTTTCCACCCCTCTTCTGCAAATGATCCCTGAGCCTTGGAAGGAGAGAAGGCAGTAGATATGTTCCATTTAGGACTGAGCATTCTGCAGTCTCCTTTTGCCAACTGCCAACAACTCTAAAGTTCTAAAGTTCTATATGGAATGGGCCAGTGGAAAACATACCAAGGAATTTCTTGGTAATGTCTCAATAATAGTAACTTGAGCCACAGGGAAGGGAGGCCAACTCGTGCTTAACACCAGATGCTGCTACATCTGGGCAAAACTTTCTTGGGGGAAACAAACAATTGCCAAATGTGTTCAAAATGAATGAATGATGTGCTAGTCTCAGGAAATCATGGAGTTCTTCCTTACAACAACTTTATGTTTCCTATTGCTGCTGTCCTCCTTAGGTCAACCCATACTCAAAGAGAATCTCTGTTTTCTCTGATTCTCCACCTTTTTTCTCACTTGCAGTCAAAGCTATATATTCTCCATGGCCAGTTGATTCTGCTTTTCAACCAATGTCATCTTGTGAGAGTAGTAAACAATTTTCAACTTGACTCTGAAGAAAGACTCCATTTAACAAAAGGAAAGCACCTACAGCACCTTTGTGCATACACAGGCTAGGCCTAAGACCAGGCACATGAACTCTGTAAGAATTTTTCTTAATTAATTTGCACTTAGTCTTTCACTGAAGGGAGTGCTAAAGTTGAATATCTATCAAATTCTATTATTTTATATTTCTTTGTGTTTGACTATTTTGCCTACATGTATGTCTGTATATCATGTTGAAGCCTGATACTCCCAGAGGTCAGAATAGGGCATCAGATCCTATGTAATAGGGATTACAGAAGGTTATGAGCGACCATGTAGGTGCTAGGAACTGAACCCAGGTCCTCTAGAAGAACAACCAGTTCTCTTAACTGCTGAGCCAACTCCCCACCCAGCCCTCTGCCAGATTCATGAGATACGGAGGCCAGGCTCTCTTGTATCCTTCTTAAAAATAACATAACTCATAGAGACCAAATAGGTAAAATTACTTTCTGTGTGTCCACCTTCAGATAATGCTAATTTAATATTAGCAAAAGTAAAATACTGTGGTTTTTTTTGGGGGGGTTACCTCAGTTATAGTCCCTTTAATTTCTTTGGGCTCCCTCTTCTAAGAGTCTAGAACATAATTTTAAAATGTCCAACAAATATTTATTAAGGAGAAGGAAAAGATGGAGAAAAAAGATGTTAACAACAGATTATAAAATAGCATAAGGTCTCTGAGAGGAACACAGCAGTGACAAGCATACTACTTCTCTAAAACTCTACATGGGGTGGGAGTTGGGGAGAGAAACTACCTCAAAATAAAACAGAGATATTAGTTATTAAAAGTAGGAGATCAAAACCAAATGAACTGAAAAGTAATTTACAGCAAGCCCATGTGAAAGAAAAGAAGAAAAGAAAAGCCAGCACATTATTAATTAGAACCCTTCAGAATCCTGTGGGGCAACATTAACACAAATTCCACTTAAAGAGGCAATCAAAGGCTCAACAACAAATAGGAATACATTTATGCTCTTCAAAGAGTAAAAAATATGCAGAAATAGCTTCCATAGGAAGGCTTCCTACTGTCACATATTTTCTCTCTGCTTTTAATCAAACAAGTCTGACAAAATCAGGGGACAGGGAGGCCATATTACCTGTCTTAAAGCAAAAGGTAGAATGAATAATCTCTCTAGTTATCTGTAGCATCTCTCACTGTCTGGAGAAGAGGAATGGAACTGTCAGGTCAGATTTTGCATGAGTCAAGTTACATGGGCTTTAATGCAGATATCTGTACTGAGCCACGTGGGGAAGGACAAAAGGTGAATAGGCACAAAGAACAGAAAGCACAGCCACCAGGGTGACATGGTAATGGCTTCCAGGGAAGAAATTTCCAAGAGAAGATGAAAATAAGTAGTTAGGCAATATTTGTTCCTAAGTGTGCCACTTAAAACTATAACAAAACAACCATCCTAATCTAGGATGGATGACTGAAATGGAGCCAGAGTAATAGACAGGCCTGGAAAAGGGTGGGATGAATCCATGTGTACTGTCTTCAGCCTAGCCAACCTGCTCCATCCCAAGTTGAATAAATTCCACATCCCAGAGCGGGATCTATCCAGAGCTGCTGCTGGCAGCTGTTCTCCTGGCAGCACAGGCAGACAAATTCATGGTATTACTGGGCCAACAGCTGCTACAGCTCTGGGGGAAGTGACAAGTGCCTGCTGAGAATGAACTATTCTGGGACCAGTCACAGAGTCAGCAAAATTGAGGCTACAGTTTGCTGGCTGAATGAAGATACAGTACACTTCCTACTCCAAAGTTTAGAGAACCAAAAAGTGCTTTCCCTATCCCAGCTTGTTTGACTCGGGTGGTTCCTGCCTTCACATGTTGCTCCATCTTTTCTGTTCCCAAGGGCATGACTTCTATGTTGGCTCATATCACCTCCCCACTGGACCATGCCTCCCTACAATGCCCTTTTATCTAGTCTTTCTAAAGCATAGACATAATTCAGTTCCTTGCTCAAAAATTGTTAGTGGCTACTTTATCCTTATAAAACAAAGTCCTAACCCTACTGACCAATATTCATAAACCTCTGTAATCTCTGGTTTACCAACTTTTCCAAGGTCATTTAGTATTATAGTTATAATTCATATTGTTCAGAGAAGCAGATAAGTTCCCCCCCCCCATGTTTTCCTCACCTCTGGGCTGTTGGTGACACTATTGTCTATCTAAAACGTTTCTTTCCTCATCTCTTCATTCCTCTCCAAGTTCTTTCACTGTCTTAATTATATAGAATATTCAGGAACAATACACAGCATTGGCAGTTTTATTTTCCCATTCCTATCCATTGAACTTCACCTCCAACCAGAACAAATCACTCTTTTATGTGCACTATGTATGTCACATACTGTCCTTCCAAATACCATGACACTTAGACAATATTGCAAACACTGTCCCTCAACATCTCTCTCTTTATAGAAACTACTTTCTAGGTCACCCAAGTTAATAAATATATTTTCTAGTTTCCCTTACAACACAAGCATAACCATGTGACTAAGTTCTGTCCAGCTGGATCTGAGTTAAAGGCATGTATGTGCCACTTTCAGACTATAACTTTAAAGAATAAAGATATAGTGCCCTCTTGCCCTACTGTTTTTCTGAACTGATGAAGTGGGATATGGTAAGAATGAGCTACTTTGGGCATACAAAGTAGAATGGACACATTCTAGGGGTGGGACAAGGAGCCTGACACTGTCCTGACTGGCTAACAGACTATTATCTACTGAAAAATCTATACCTATTTTTATATGCAATTATTATTTAAGGTTTACTATAGAAGCCACACCTTTCTTAACCAAACTAGTCATGCATAAAAATGCCTTTTATGTATACCCCCCCCACCAAAAAGAAGAAAAGGACAAAAATGTTGGTGCTACATACAAAATGCTGCAGGAGCACAGCTGCTTATAGTACATAAACATCTGAGCACTAGGCTGTCTTCTGCTACACAGAAATGAGGAGGAAAAGGGGAAAATGAAGGTTCCATTACAGAGTGATGCTAACAAGTAGAGGTCTCATCACTGCATTAGTGAGACAAGGCAGAAGTTAGCCAAGTGTACTGTTCAGATGATCACTGGACTTAAGAAAGTAGATCATAGGTTTAATTGTGGGGAAAAAAGAAGAAAATGAGAGAAAAAGGTACAAAAGGCTGAAAAATAACAAATGAAATATAATTTAGAATTTCATATATACATTTATAAGGACAAAACCCATTTATTCCATGTAAAACTGGGAGACTCTCAACTATCTGATTTTTGTTGATATTTTTAGGAATAAATTAATCTGAATACAGGATGCTGTCTGGAGTTCTTGTTCAGTTTTTTTCCATCTTATCCTTATTATGTGCATTTGTTCCTATGACTCATGTCTTCTTGTAGTAGGCTGTACTATGTGAAAGTACTATTATGTGACCATTTTTGACCTATAAAAACCAGCAATTCAGATGTTCCATTCTAAGAGAAGAAAGCTTTTTGTTTTCAGACTCTTTTAAAAATATTTATTTCATGTGTGTATGTGTGTGTGGTATAAATGAATACCGTACCCAGAGAGGCCAGAAGAGAGAGAGAGAGAGAGAGTGTGTGTGTGTGTGTGTGTGTGTGTGTGTGTGTGTGTGTGTGTGTGTGTGTGTGTGTGTGTAGTGAATGAATACCGTACCCAGAGAGGCCAGAAAAGAGAGAGAGAGAGAGAGAGAGAGAGAGAGAGAGAGAGAGAGGTGAATGAATACCGTACCCAGAGAGGCCAGAAGAGGGCAATAGCCTTCTGGAGCTACAGATGGGTGTGAGCTGCCTGACATGGGTCTAGGAAAGCAATCTGGATCCTCTAAAGAGCAGGAAGCACTCTTAACCACTGAGCTGTCCCTCCAGTCTTCAAGCTCATCTTGCTCTGCTTTGCTTCTTTCTCTCAGAATGAGACAAACAGTTAGTAAAAAAACTGCTAAAACTGACTCGGATCAAGCTCCCCTTGAAACACTTCTAGTCCCCTGACACACAATACCCTCCCACCTTTGACCAGCCTGGGAGGAGGCACTGACTCCCTTTCTAGTTTTTTATAGAATTTTCTATCGTCCTAGAAAAATATTTACTACCTGCCAACACTGGGAGACCTCTTTAGCCTTAGGTTTTTGGCTCTTGGTTCTTATTCTCTCTTCTACATTTACAATATTGTTTACACTACAGATTTAAATATGTATCCCCACTCAAAACCATTTAGCTCAGTAGTACCACATCTCAACTTGGGTACCTGAAATCCTTACAGTGCCTCAAACTCAATTATTCAAAGCAGAGTCACTATTTAAAGCACATGTTTCCTCCATGCCCTTATGTTATAGAGGACACCACGATTCTTCTGATTGCCAGGTTAGAGATACCAGGTCACCTAACCATTTAGATTATTTTTATCCAATCCTGTCTAATTTCTCAATTACCTCTTGAATAGTGCTATCATATAAGGCTGAAAGGTTCACCAAAGGCTTGTGTGGTAAGGCTTGCTTACTGCTGGACAACAGCAGAGCCTTTAGGAGGTAGGGTCTATTAATAGGAGGTCAGGACATTGGGGGATTGTCTTTGATGGAATCCTAATCTCATCCTCTCTCTGTTTCCCGACCATCATGAAGGAACAGGCCTCTTCCTCCACATGCTACATACCACCACAGGGCTCCCCAAAAGTAGATCAAACAACTATGGACTTAGGACCTCTGGAACCATGAGGCAAAACAAAACACAACACTTTTCCTCCTTACAGTTTATTTATCTCAGTTATCTGGTCTTAGTAACAGAAAGCTGACTAACACAAATACATCCCTATTGCTCTTTTCTAGATGCTATCCAATTCTATATGTACTACCCTCAAAACTTAACATACTTCTCTTGGTTTTAAAAAAAATTATATAATTTTACCCATACTTTTCCTTGGGTCTGTCTCAATACAATATCCTCAAAGGCTCATTACCACAGGGCATGTGAGCTTCTATGCTTGCTATCAAAGCATTATCTATTCTTTGGGACCCATTCTACTTACTTAACCTTGTTTTTCACTGTTTTTGAAAATATTCATTTTCGGGGCTGGAGAGATGGCTCAGAGGTTAAGAGCATTGGCTGCTCTTCCAGAGGTCCTGAGTTCAATTCCCAGCAAACACATGGTGTCTCACAACCATCTGTAATGAGATCTAGTGCCCTCTTCTGGACAGCAGACATACATGCAGGCAAAACATTGTATACATAATAAATATATCTTTAAAAAAAAAGAAAATATTCATTTTCTCTTATCTCTATTAAAGTCCCTTTTCCTATATAGTTTGCATGGCTCTTTTACTTGTTAACCAAAAATTCCAAAGCTTATCTTATTACCATAGGAATGAGCACAAGCACAATACCTAGCAGGCATTAAAAGGAGCTAACAATTGGATTATTACTTAGGATAAGATGGGAATTGGCTGGAATAAATCAAGCACAAAGTAATGATCAAAGGAGAATTTCTAGGTCCTTGAACCACCTGAATTATAATTCCATAGTACTCACCCAACTTTAAATTACCTGACTGTAATTTGTTTACTTCCCATCTCTTCATTCTAATTAAAAGGCCATGTGGAAAGGACATGATTGCTCTCTGTCATATCTCAAGGCACAATGAAGGAGTTCAAGGAATGTGCAATGGATATTAGTTGAATGAATGTTCAACAATCTTTCCTTTGGGGCTATCTAGGAAGACAAGGGAATTAGCTGGAATGGAAGGGAGCAGGAGAGGGTAGTGTGGTGGTATGGTGGCAGTAGAAGTAAATATAATTGAAACACATTGCATACATGTATAAAATGTCATAATTAAGCCTATTACTAGCTACACACACACACACCTTAGACCACTGGCTGACATACATTAGCTTGGCTCGCTATTTATTCTGATCTCTTTTAGACAGAAAACTGCCCATTAAGACTGACGTGAAAAAGGAAGAGTTCTTGAGGGATTTTAACAAATTTGAAGCTGTAGGTTCAGGAAGCAACCTGGATCTAGATCTAAGAGGTACCCTTTGCTTCCCTGCAACCCAGACCATACTCTCAAAGTTTCTAAAAGCAATTGCCATGAAGTGCCTACTTAAATTGCTGGTCCTTGGTGCTTCGTGTCTTGGCTAGAAAGCGCTCGGCTAGCTTCTCCAGGTTTCGAGAGTAGTCCATTTCAATCTCAGCCTTCTTGCGGAAGAAGTCTTGCAGGTCCTGCAACAGCTGCACCCGGAGTTCACACTGCTGGTCTAAGCATTTCATCTGCTCTGTGAGCTGAGCCCGGATCTCTGCAAGACAACAAAAGAATGTGGTCAGACCAACAGCTCTAAATATACACTACACACACACACACACACACACACACACGCACACGCACACGCACACGCACACGCACGCACACACGCCCCTGCCTTTCATTCACTTGTTCCCTGTACCCTGGGATATCAAAGTCTTTAATAACATAGCCTACAACTGAAACTGACCATAGAATGTTAAGTACCTTCAAGAACCTCCAACTCGTTTTGGACCACTGAAGATTATCTGTGATCAAGAATCTGTTCAATTTGTTAGAATAAGTTCTTTTTTTTTAAATAGACTTTCTCATTTATTTATTTATTTATTTATTTATTTGTTTGTTTGTTTATTATGCATACAATATTCTGTCTGTGTGTGTGTCTGCAGGCCAGAAGAGGGCACCAGACCTCATTACAGATGGTTGTAAACCACCATGTGGTTGCCAGGAATTGAACTCAGGACCTTTGGAAGAGCAGGCAATGCTCTTAACCACTAAGCCATCTCTCCAGCCCGGAGAATAAGTTCTATAATAGACAAAATAATATCCAAAGCTAAATGTTCATAAAGCAATTAACTGTTCTTAACACCATCCAGAATTTGGGTTCTTTTCTGGTAAGGAGCCCAAATGAATAATCAGATCAATCATGTTACCCCCATTTTAAAGACTGAGTACTAAGTCTTAAAGAAGACAAACTATTAAATAACAGTAAGCTAGGATTCAAAGCCAGACAAATGACTATTTTTTACACTTTTCCTCATCATTTCAAAATGTTTTTCAGTATCTTTATGAAGTATGGTAAGGAAGAATCATTGAACTTTCATGGAGGTAGAAAGATGTCTTTTCTAGATGAGATGGCAGCAACCAAGAACAAACATGTACTATGACTTCTAGAAAATCACATTCCAGGTCAACTGGTTTCATAATTTCAAATATTATAGAATGTAAATATTCAAGAAGCTATCTCTAGAGCTGGAGGAGTAGCAAAACAATGATAGTAAGTGACTTAGGAAGAGTGTTTTTGTTTTTGTTTTTATTGAGATCTCACTTGTTCCATCCTCACAGAGGCCTGAGATCCTCTTTGATATCCCAGCTAGAACTATGTTCAGTTACACTCCTGCCTGGCAGATTTCCTACCCAGTCCTTGCATAGGACTAAAAACACAACCACTGTTGGAACCACAGCAATGGCAGCTTCAGAGGCAACTGGATCTGTCTTGAATACACTACATGCTTTACTGATAAGAGATTTGGCATTCACGACAAACAGCCTGCCAACACTGGGCTGATTCCTTGTCCAAAGTGGGCCTACAGTGCCTGTCCAGCTTATTTTACATCCAGTTCCCCATTAGCATGAAAATAGAGCAATCATTCTCATCCCTTTTCTCTACCAGCACACTCACCTCCAGCAAGACTTCAACTGGAGGTTGAAAAGAAGTACCTATACTATGCCTTTCCTGATGCATGCTTCAAATTCATTTCCCACAGCACTGGCAGATGGAGAAGGAGAGAAGTGACGATGTCACATGAGTTCCAGACAAAATTTTGGGATAAGGGCCATAATGCTGAAAACTTTGCAATCACTCCTTTCTTAAAGCAATGAGGATTGACAAAGCTGCACTGGGTTTTGCCTTAAAGTACCTGAAGTCCATCATCTATCCCCATCTTTATTGCTTCTGTTTCAGCAGGTATCGGTACATGACAGACACAGCTGGTCCTTTGCAGGTGACCCTAGGTAATCTCTAAGAGCAATCTTCTTCCTCATCTCTATCTATTCAGTCCTGCAGTAACCCAACCTGAACTGAAACTGAGCACTGCAGGATTGTTTCAAGCAAGCAGAATACTTCACAGAAAAGCTGTTGCCTACCTCATCACTCATCAAAGCTCTCTTGTTCTGCATAGTCTGGAGTCTGATTACAAGGGATGTAGGGCTGTATGTGTGTAAGAGATTTACAGAGGTTATGCCAGGAATCTGGTTCTTGTCAGAGATTTCTGGGTCTCTTTAGGGTAAAAGTCGTTGTTATGATCATTCCTAGAGGCAACTGCCCCTTTGTATAAATTAATGAAAATCTAGCAATAACTGCTAGTATATAGAAAGACTGTGGGTACAGATCATTCATGGGTCATCAATATTATTTAAAAACCTACCCATTAAATAAGAATCATCTCTTAGAGTAAAATGGCTGTCCAGGATCTGAATCAGGAACAAAGGTACAAAGGAAGATAAAGGTACACTGAGGCTATCAAGTCCCTCTGAGTCAGCTATAACTCACTTTTAAGACTACACCTCAACAATCTTCTAGCAGGAATGCAGAAAGAAATTCTAGACTGTTCTAGGGACTATAGATAAAGCCCCATGATACTAATGTAATTCAAGAAGTAGGCTGTTCTGAAACTATATCCATGAAATAAGTGCATCACAGGGGCTACCTGTTGGATACAGCAATGTGTCTTAGAAGTTCCCATGCACTTCGAACCAGCATGGGAGTCCACGCTGACTTCTCAATGAGTAAGCAATGTAGCATGAGCTGTATCCCATGCTTGCACCCTCTTCTGGATCCTTATAGAAAGAGTGTGTATTTACTGAACACGTTATTGGGATACATACACACTATAGCTCACTTAATTTCCATTACTAGCTTCTAAGATACTTCAGATGAGAAAAATGGAAGGTTTATTAAGTACTAAGCCAAGGGCCATACCAACAGTGCTAATAGGGCTTGTGGTGGCTAATACTTGATGGAATCTATCTATTAAATATTACCTATGAGACAAGTCTCTGAGTATAATCTACATCAGATTAATTTAGGTTGGAAGATTCCCTGACTGAGAGTGCCACCATCCCACTAGCTGAGGTCTTGAACTGAATAAAATGAGGAAGTAAGCCAAGCACTCACTGCTCTCGTCGTTGACTGCAGATGTAACTGTGAACAGCTCCTTCAAGCTCCTGCTACCTCAACTTACCTTCCACAAAGGACTGCTCCTCCAACTGGGAGACAGAATAAACCCTCCTCCTTTAAATCACTTTTGCCAGACATTTTATCACAGCAACAGGAAAGGTAACTGAGACAAGCTAAAGCTAACAACATTTATCTCACTTGCCAGAGAAGTCAGAAGCAAATACTCTGTAGACAACATTTCTGGGTAAATCAGTGACCATGGTTTTTTAATCTTTGGAACTTCGACTTTGTCTTCCTGCTGAAGAATGATTCAGAGTCCCAGGATCAAGTTTAGGCTAGGCCACTGATTTACAAGTTAGCCAACATTTTGACTAATCCAAAACCAGACTGGATCCCTTCCATACATCCTAGATCTGTTCTCCATAGAAACTTCAAAGAAAGGCCTTCCCTTCACTTGTGAGCCCTATCCTGAGTTAATCAATAAGTACAAAGGATTGGGAAGGGAAGGAAATGAGATCCCCACCCCAAACCAGAAGAGAATGCTAATAGACACCTCCTGTCACTGGTTTGTGATTAGGTACCCCTGCCCTGAAACATGCCTAGAAGGAAATCTCTCCCTTGCTATCATTCTCAGAGCATTGAGGAAGGCAGTAAGAAAGACTCTAGTCCACTGCTCCAAGACAGAATGGCTGTTCTGTGGAGAGTAGAATGTACTGCGGCTGTTGTTACAACAAACAGTGGTCCTCAATCCGGCAGCTGTGCCAGCCTCTGTCCATGCACATAAGGGGAAAGAAACAATAGGTTACTGGTTGTCAGCACACTTGGGCCATGTGCCCAGGCTGGAGACCCCACCACACTCTGGTTGACTAAAAGGGCATAAAGAAAAAGGGGCAATTTATAAAAACACAGGGGATTTCTCAACATTCAAATGAGTATGCATGTGGACTTGTGAGCACACTCAAAGACACACTGTTCACCTGTTCTACCACACCAAATCAAGAAGACTTCACAAGTCTCCTTTACAGTTAGCAGCGAAGTCCTGGGAGATGATGGGTTCTTGTAGTGTCTTTTAGTACAATTATGGGAAGAAGCCAAGCTCTCCTCTTTAAAAGTAGTCATCTCTGAGCTATGAATGCTTCCCTGGTTATCTGTAAAGTACAAAGTACTAAAGTCACCATGAAGTAGCTATAAAAAGATGAATGCCAGAAGCGATCTCCTCTGGGCACCTAAAGTCTGTTTGGTTTTGCTTTGAATATTCTTTACTAAATAGCAAACCCACAGAAGTAAATTCCAATGTGAAGACTTAAGAGGTAAAAGTAATCACAGTTGGGCGGTGGTGGCACACGCCTTTAATCCCAGCACTCGGGAAGCAGAGGCAGGCGGATCTTTGTGAGTTCGAGGCCAGCCTTGAACTACAAGAGCTAGTTCCAGGACAGGTTCCAAAGCTACAGAGAAACCCTGTCTCGAAAAACCAAAAACAAACAAAAAAAGAGTTAAAAGTAATCACAAATAGAAAGAAGTCTAACTGTAAATCTTAAGAAAAATTCAATGTCCTTTGACTCTTTTCTTTTCTACCACATTTTAAAATGATACAAGAAAAAAAATTAGCAAGGACCAAAGTTTTTAGACATGTTTCCTGATACTCAAGAGTGACCTTTGAGCTGGGTGGTAGTAGTACATGTCTTTAATTCCAGTACTCGGGAAGCAGAGGTAAGGGATCTATAAGTTCAAGGTCAGCCTAGTCTACAGAATGAGTTCAAGGATAGCCAAAGACACACAGAGAAACCCTGTCTTGAAAAACCAAAAAAAAAAAAAAAAAAAGAGTGACCTTTGCTATTTCATTCATAGATTCAAGTCAAAATTTAACTTTGCTGTTTTGCTTTTGTACGATTTTGTTAGTATATGAAAACACATTGAATCAATTTAAAGATGTGAATTTTATAGTATGAGCTCTCTCACACACACACAATTTTTAACTCCACCAGATGTATTCTATTGAGGCTGATTATGATTCTGCCAACAAACAGGCAAGGAAATGACCCCAGACCCCATAAAGAATTCTTGGTTTCTATTTCTCTACTTTTAGAGTAAATCAGTTCTGCATTGAATACTATTAAAACAGATTGGGCAAGCAATGTGTCCAGGCAGCAGACTTAGCCATGACACTAAACTCCACTAGCTAGCACATCACTGTTCTACTCTTCCCAGAGGATGTCAGATCAAAACATGGCAAGGAATGCTGTATTCAAACTCAGGGTCAGCAGACATAGCCAACAGAATTTTCCCTGGGCAATTCTGCCTCCTTGTTCATGCCTGGTTACAGCTAAGACACTACTAACTACACCTGGCTTGGGTGTTTTGTATCTCCCAAGAAGGAGATTTGTATCTTACTTAGAAAAGATGCTGCTGACAGGTTTCAATAGGGTATCATTGGAAGATACTGATCATTCAGCAAAACTAGTCAAGGCCATGCCACACTGGTTATCATGTAGCCTTTAAATGATAATACCTTCCAGGGCAGATGAAACAGCCCTCTGTAAACTGTTCTCACTTCAGAACACCTGGTAAATTCATCGAAGTTCAGATGGGGTTCGTGTTCCCTATTGCTTCAATCTGAGGATAAGAGCTCATTTCTTTTGCCTTCCAAAATCCATCTCCATATTCTAGAACTTTCTCTAATTTAGTTACAAATTCCACATATTTAAGGAGAAAATGGGAGTAGAAAGGCAGGTCAGAAAAAAGAGAAACATTCTTTTAGGAAGTCATACAGGTATATTCTTCCCTTTTCAGTGTGCTGGCATCTTGGAGACAGGTGCTGTGACTCCCACGGGCTCTGTTGCCAACATGAAATGTAATATTTAGACCATGTTTCCTAGTGGGAACCTGACCTGATTGCCAGTCTTCTCCACAAAATCTACCTCACCTGCTTTTAGTCCTTTCACAAACATATGATGTCACCTCAGCCACCTCAAAAATACTGATTCGTAGTACCTTCCAGAAAGTGCTATATAAGAATACAATTAAGGCTTTCATCAGTTTCTCCTCTTCATTATTTCTTACTAATCCCAACAGTAATCAGTTCCTCTCCAAACTGATCCCCAGGAAACAAAGCTGGATGCCCTGCCAAGTCATGTTGGATGAGGCTGCTTGTTTATTTCCTGGCTGCCCAGCAGCTCAGCCCTGAAATAATCACACAGAAACTATATTATTTAAATCACTGATTGGCCTATTAGCTCTAGCTTCTAATTGGCTAGCTCTTACATCTTAATTTAACCCATCTCCATTAATCTGTGTATCACCACATGAATGTGGCTTACTGGGTAAAGTTCTGTCTCCAGTGGGGGCTACATGAATTCCTCCTTCTTCCTCCCAGCATTTAGCATAGTTTTCCCCACCTACTAAGTTCTGCCCTATCAACAGGCCAAGGCAGTTTCTTTATTCACCAATGGTATTCACAGCATACAGAGGGGAATCCCACATCAAAGTCATGCTCTTTACCTTGATCATTTGCCTTTCTACAAATTTCATAATTCCAGGGCTCTTAAAAATCCTGGCTGGACAGAAGTGAAAACAAAAGCCCAGAGAAGTAAAGGGACTGGTGAGTGTCACCCAGCTGGCTAGCTGTAGATTCAGAACTGGAACCCTAGAGGCCAAACTCTGAAGCCAATGCTCTTTTTTACTGTTATCACAAACAGTTGTTTGAGAGCCTTCCCAGTACTGAGATTACAAAGACAAAAGTTAGCCAGGGAATGGGAACAAACAAAAAGCTACAGTAAAGTGAAACAATACAAATAAGTGAGACTGTACACAGAAGAAAAGGGTGATACTGTAAGCATTGCAGCTCGGATGGAAAGGTATCCTGGCAGTCAGGAGCCAAGGAATACCACAAAGTCACACCACACAACAAACCTCACACAAGAGATTGGGAGGGAAAAAACCAGGAGGATGGCTGCCTCTGCTTGGGCGAGAAACAGCAGGGAACTTGGAAGAAAGGTGAACCTTTCAGTGTGGAACTTTCCAGAGTGAAGACTGTTAGGATTTCTTGTCCAGAGACTGGATTTTTTACTCTGTAGGGTAGGGAACTGGGCCCCGCAGTTGGGGCAGTTAGAGTGTTGTGTGGGTAGAACCTGGAAGTTGGAGGTCCTCGGGGGAGAAGCCTGGCCACCCATGTGGCTTGAGGGGCTTACAGACACAGTACTATATCCAGTCTACCTTCAAGGATTAATACTGGCACTTATTTATGAGCGGCTGATGTTTTAAAAATCAGCAGTGAGCTACTTTCAGGAACCTAGAAAACAGCAAGTACTCTCCCTTAAAGAATGTGACTAATATCCTTTTTCTCACCACTTCATCTCTGGAAGAAGGCCCAGAAATCTTCACTGACAGGAATTACTCTAAACAAGTGCTTCTGCAATTACTGTTTTCATCCCTGTGCTTGGTGACCTCCAAATTTCTATCTATACTCTAGACCTCTCCAGCCCCCTAGAACTGACTTTCTCTAAGAGGTATCCACAACCCCTCGCCACTGCCCCTCCTGGTTCCCATCTTACTATGGCACTTCTTTTTCCTACCAGACCAAAACCTTCAGAGTTACTGCTGAGTCTTCTCTCTTTCATATTCTGTCAACTCAAACCACCTTCAAATTACATCCTGAATCTAACATCTTCTTAGTCTTTCCATCCATTCCATTCTCTACTTACATGCTAAATATAACTTGACATCACTTTGTTCTGAATAACTGTTCCTACCTGGTTCCTCATTCCCACCCTTGTTATTCTGATGTCTACTCTACATACGGTAGCTGTACTCATCACCATCCAATGGCTTTTCATTGGAGAAAGGGCAAAGGCTTTCTAAATACTTACATAGTTCAGCTGTTGTTCCAGTCTCTGGAACTCATCCTCTCAGATCCGCGGGCACATGGGCCTCTCTGGTGGTCATAGGATATGCCAAGCTCACCTTTACCTCCGCTAAAGGAAGCCTTTATATTTGTTTCCCTTAGCTTGAAGCACACTTTGCATGGCTAGCCCCTTCACTTTACTCAGTTCTCTGCTAAGAGGTCACCTCAATGCAGCCTTCATAGCCATTCCATCTGAGAGATCCCGAACACTAACCTTTACCTTCATTTTATTTTATTGCACTATAACTTCCATAACTCTAGGTATTGTCTTCTCCTCTCACTAGACACAAAGCCCATGATGACATACAGAATTTGCTTTGCTCACTGTTGACCTTTGCTGCCTTAGTGACCAACATATAAAAAGTCTGAATTTAATGAATGAAGAGATCCTTTGACTTTATGAGATTTGGGACAACTTACTGCTGCCCCCCTCAAAGACTTTTTATCATGACTATTCAAAAGGTTAGCTATTCCTTTTAAAAAGAGAAAAGAAGATCTGGGGAGATGGCCCAGAAGGTCAGGGGAACAGAATTCAGCTCCCCGCACCCATTGTAAGTAAGTGGCTTACAATGGTCTGTAACTCCATTTTCAGGAGGTCTGACATCCTCTCCTGACCTTGGTAGAAACCCACATATATGAAGCATAGACTCACACAGATTTACGCACATAAATAAAAATCAATCTTTTAAAATTTTTAAAAAGAAACCCACAAAAATTCAAAGGAATGATGCATTATCTAGTTAGCTCTGTTCTATTCTGACAAATGTTTCTTCTCCATTATTTATGACAGATACAAAAGAACTCACTGTATATGTCCACGGGGCATTTTTCGTAATTAATGAAATCTTTTGAGGAGGAAACTTTACCAGAACAAAAGTTTCAGTTGCCCCAGGCTGGCCAAACACCATGAACACAATCCCAGGCAGAGTAAATAGCAAGGGTTTTTTTCTAACTTTCATAGCCCTCTGTAACAATGTCTTTCATTGCTGTTACCAGAATCCAGCATGTGACCATCCTGCAAATGTCTGAGTGTGATGGTCTGTTAAGTAGAAAATAAAATTATCACTTTCAATATGCTTATACATTCTAAACACATAATCATCAGAACCAGAGGATTACAGCGGCCAATGAGAATCTGAAAAGTGCCCTAGTCAGTCAAAGACACACAGGGACCATCAAAGAAAACATCCTATCCTTGACCCAACTAGCCCACGGCAATATAATGTCAGTCACAATTTTTTACACATGTGAACAAATAATTTAATTTCCAAGTATATTAATGTGCATTTGATCCAAACCAAACATATATATTTTTAATTTTTACAAATCAATTTTTTTCTCATTTTATTTGTTTTCTTTCTTGGTTTCTCAAGACAGGATTTCTCTCTGTGTAGTCTTGGCTGTCCCAAAACTCGCTTTCCACATTCCTTTAAATTTATATTAAAATTGAATATTTTTCTTCCCCTCTTTAACATTTTTGTTTGTTTGTTTTTGTTTTTCAAAACAGGGTTTCTCTGTGTAGCTTTGGAGCCTGTCCTGGGACTTGCTCTGTAAAACCAGGCTGGCCTTGAACTCACAGAGATCTAACTGCCTCTGCCTACCAAGTGCTGGGATTAAAGGTGTCCAGATTTTTCTCACTTTATGTCTAAAGTAATAGTATATACCATTTGCTAAATAAAAAATCCGGTTTATGTTTAACAAAAGTTATTAAATTTTAAAGTATAATGAAAATATATAATATGTTAATAATGTGTTAAAAGAATTTTGGCCTAAATGCACATCTTTATTGTAGTTTATAGAAGTGAAAACACTTATTTAAATTCCTGAAAGACATCATGTGATTATATTGTCTTGAGAAGAGTCTACAAATTTGTAAACACCAGGAAGCGCCAATACAGTAGAAGTTTCTCATTTTAAGCAGCTTCCTGGGCCTGATTTCCAAAAGAATGTGGTCTTCTACAGAGACAGACTCTAAAAAGGAGCCGCAACATGATAGCTCATTATCAGGAAAAGAAAGATCTGCTGTATTATCAAGCCTACTTGGTCCAAGACTCAGGAAGGGTTTCCAGAAGCCAGACTTCAAGGATTGTGGTTACCCAGAAAAAGAGTGCAGGGGAGGGTCCCAAGGTTAGAGGGAAGAACATATTTCAATGATTCAGAGAGGGAGGACAGGAACATACATAAAAGGAACTGAAAAAGTAAATGTTCAGACTAACTGGAACATCGAACTTTATGTAGGAGGATGAAGAGAGGAAGACTGAGGAAAGGCAGGGGTCATAGTGCTGGACAGTACCAAAGTCTTAACGAACACAGAATTGTTCCTAAGAATAATGGCAAGCCATTATAGATCAGATATAGAAGTTATTATACAAGCAAACTGCTTTCAAAGATGGTAAATACTGCCTCTGGAGAGCGCAAACACAAGAAAAGCATGAATTATTTTAGTTTTGGAGAGGTCAAGGTTTCAATCTTCTAATGACTCCTTCAACCTGTATCTTCCAAATAAACTAAAATCTCTCCAAAGAACAAAGAGCCTGGTGAACCAAATGTTAGTGAGGAGTGACCACATGCTATAATCCTGCAAACACATCAGTCCCATGAGGTAACAGTGCAGCAGCAAGAAAACTGCATGAGTCAGGCCAGTTAAGCCTAGGTTTCTTCCCTCGTCAGAGAATCTGTGGCATTTCTCCCCTGCCTATCCCCTTTACACCAAAGGTTATGTCTCAACCACATGCCTCAATAACACAAGTGGAAAGGACTTTAACTTAGCCATCAGAAAAAGACAAGAAAATGCTTTGCCTGTTTCACACCTCGGGGGTGGGGAGGGAACACCCTCCTGTTCAAATCCATAGATGGGCATATTTACAATGTGCTTGAGGCAGAAACATAATTCAGAGAAACTCAGCTAAGAATAAAAAACACTGAACAAAATAAAATTAAAACCAAATACAAAGCATTAAAGCTTAAGTCTGGATTCAACCTGTTCACACAGTCATAGGCCAATGCAGCTGACAGAAGCCAATCAACCTAGTACTGGAAGGGCAGGAGTTATAGTCCTGAATAGATTATGTGACTTCTGTGGATATTACTATTACAGAATCAGTCATGATTTTACATGTCTTAATAAGTTACTGCTGATTTTAAAGATCCAGGAGAAAACAGAAACAAAGTACTATGGGTTCCATCATAGAAAAACTCTCAAGCGCCTAGCATATGCTTGTATTTTTAAAGGGCACTATAAGAAAATTTATTTATTTATTTATTTTTTAAATATTTCTTATGGTTTATTTAACTTTATTTTATGTGCATTGGTATGAAGGTGTCAGATCCCCTGGAACTGGATTTTCAGACAGTTGTCAGCTGCCATGTGGGTGCTGGGAATTGAACCCGGGTCCTCTGGAAGAGCAGTCAGTGCTCTTAACCGCTGAGCCATCTCTCCAGCCCCAAGAAAATTTATTTTAAATAATCTTATTTGTCTCTAGACTTTCTAGGCAAGGATGATTTCAAAATTGATTTTAATTTTTAACAAAATAACAGAATAAATAAAAGACACAAAACACTCTGACAGGACTAGACAAAACCAAGTCTCTAAGAAATTTCCTTTTCCACAGCGTAGACTTTCCCAAATTGTATAAAGAGAATCCCTATTCTGGTTCTTTATTATTTTTGTTAATATTTATTTTTTATTCTATATTTATGTGTGAGAGCCTACATATATGTATGTGCACCACACGTGTATCTGGAGTTATAGACAATTATGATCCACCCAACATGGATGTTAATGTTAGGAGCTGAACCTGGGTCCTTTGCAAGAGCAACAAATGCTCTTAACCACTGAGCCATCATCTCTTCAGCCCCTAGTTCTTTATTATTAAATGGCACATTTTTTTTTTCAGAAAAAAAACACATAGCGGGGCAACCCTCAGTAGGCCTGCCTTGGGGACCGGGAACCTCGCCCAACCAGCTTCCGCGGATTCAGCTGGACCCTGGTGAGTGGGCCGCAGCCCGTCTCCGGGACCTTCTGGCCACTTGGGGCTCCCCTCTGTTGGCTTTGCTGCTTATCCCAACCCTGCTCGCCCCCGGGTATCCCTTCTCATCTGCGTGGTCCCGGCTGCACCCGAGCTCGGCCCACCCGGGCTGAGGCCTTGGGGGAAGGGCGAGTCCCCTGCTAGGGGGCCTCCTTTGTCCCACGGAGCCGAGCGGAGAGGAGCGGGCAACCCTCAGTAGGCCTGCCATTGGGACCGGGAACCTCGCCCAACCAGCTTCCGTGGATTCAGCTGGACCCTGACCCCGGGAACCAAGCGGAGCCGAAGGGAGCAGAGCGGGCAACTCTCAGAAGAGATGGGCAGGCGCCAATCAAAGAATTCGTCCAACAACCTGAAAAGCAACATGATAACACCAGAATCCAGCGATTATGGAACAGGAAAGCCCAAGCAACCTA